>CAXIVR010000005.1:50718933-50733128 GCA_964035755.1 Teleogryllus oceanicus | reverse complement strand
TTTTCATTTTTTTGCAATTCAAGGAAAAGATTCTTTTCAAAAATTCAGAATAAAATGTTCTGAGCGTCTCTTGAGACACTATCATGCATGCAGGATGTGCGTGTGTCAGCATCTAGAAAAAATCATGTTTTCATTCTAAATTAAACAAACGATACAACGATCAAAGTATTTAGTGGAGGGGTCCAATTTGGCTGAAAAGCAAGAAGGTAGGGGATGAGAATTCCGCAACAAGACAACGCTCGTATTGTTCATCGATAAGGGTAAAAAAAAGCAGTAAGGGCCAGAGATTTTCAAACATTTCGTGCATTCAACATAATGTTACGACCCAGCTGAAGTCTGTTCTAAAAACGAAATGTTCAAGATTTTCCCCAGACTTGAACAGCATTGTCACAAGTGCATTCCCAAAGGACGGGATTACTTCTAAGGATCGTAACGTCTGTTTCAAGTAAAAAAACAATTCTTCGTAATTTAGACTTTTTCGCCGAACTTCGAACGAACATTCATCGCGTCCAAATCCAGATCTCAATAAATATGAGTTGAAAAGATTTCAATTACTCGATCCATTCCATTCCATCGATTCAACAATACGCTCTACTGTTCACTTTAGGTGTCTTAAAATAGAAATTTATGACTAATGCTGTCGAACATGAAACAGTACACCTTTTTCCCATTGCTATAACTACAAAAAATGCAGCGATCTGATTTATTATTATCTCGTATTTCATATTTACTTCTCGACTTTTTTATCTCAAAATTACATAACTTGTGTTCTAATGTGCATTTCATGCAACTTAAGTCCAAAGTATATTCCAAACTGATTCAATTCCAGAATACCGCCATTTTAAATTAGATTAATTTTAACAGCTTATTTTACGAAATAGTTGGGGCTGTAGCCCTTACAATGCATCTACAAAACCCATTAAACAAGACTATCCGGCTGAAGTGGACATCGTACTGGTGAAGACGAGCTCCTGAGCGTCGACCGCTGCAGGCAGCTGACGATGTCTTCCTCCGGCAGCTGCGGACAGGCGCCGGCGAATCTCCGCTCAGCGCCAGCGCCTGTCCCGCGGCCGCGCCCCGCGCCCAGGCGGCAGCGCGCTCCTGCTCACCGAGATGGCGCCATGGAACAGCCCTGCAGGAACAGAGAACGATGTGTTTAGAAGCGAGAGAATGGCAAAGGGGAGACAGGTAAGGCCCAAACCCCAGCAACCCCTCCGCCCCACCGAGATGGCGCCGTGGAACAGCCCTGCAGGAACAGAGAACGATGTGTTTAGAAGCGAGAGAATGGCATGGGCGAGACAGGTAAAGGCCAACCTCGGCAGCGCGCTCCCACTCACCGAGATGGCCGTGGAACAGCCCTGCAGGAACAGAGAACGATGTGTTTAGAAGCGAGAGAATGACATGGGCGAGAGACAGGTAAAGGCCAACCTTCGGCAGCGCCTCGCTCACCGAGATGGCGCCGTGGAACAGCCCTGCAGGAACAGAGAACGATGTGTTAGGGAAACGAGAGAATGGCATAGGCGAGAAGGTAAAGGCCAACCCCAGCAGCACGCTCCCGCTCACCGAGATGGCGCCCTGGAACAGCCCTGCAGGAACAGAAAAACGATGTGTTTAGAGCGAGAGAATGGCATGGGCGAGAGACAGGTAAGGCCAACCCCGGCAGCGCGCTCGCCTCACCGAGATGGCGCCCTGGAAAAAGCCCTGCAGGAACAGAGAACGATGTGTTTAGAAGCGAGAGAATGGCAAGGCGAGAGACAGGTAAAGGCCAACCTCAGCAGCACGCTCCCGCTCACCGAGATGGCGCCGTGGAACAGCCCTGCAGGAACAGAGAACGATGTGTTTAGAAGCGAGAGAATGGCATGGGCGAGACAGGTAAAGCGCCAACCTGGCAGCGCGCTCCCGCTCACAGAGATGGCGCCGGGAACAGCCCTGCAGGAACAGAGAACGATGTGTTTAGAAGCGAGAGAATGGCATGGGCGAGAGACAGGTAAAGGCCAACGTCGGCAGCGCGCTTCCGTTCACCGAGATGGCGCCGTGGAACAGCCCTGCAGGAACAGAGAACGATGTGTTTAGAAGGAGAGACAGGAAATGGCATACCCTGAGTAAGGCGCTCCGCTCACTGAGATGGCGCCGTGGAACAGCCCTGCAGGAACGAGAACGATGTGTTTAGAAGGAGACAGGTAAAGGCCAATCTCGAGCGCGCCTGCTCACCGAGATGGCGCCTGGGAAAAACCCTGCAGGAACAGAGAACGATGTGTTTAGAAGCGAGAAGATGGCATGGCGAAAGGCAGGAAATGGCAAACACTGGCAGCGCCCCGCTCACCAAGATGGCCCCGTGGAAAACCCTAGAACAGAGAACGATGTGTTTGGGAAGCGAGAAATGGCATAGGCGAGAGGCAGGAAATGGCAAACGCTGGCAGCGCGGTCCGCTCGCAGAGATGGTTCCTTTGACGATCAAAGCAGACACCTGCAGGATCAAAGCAGACTGTGTTTAGAAGCGAGGAAATGGCATTGACGAGAGGCAGAAAATGCCCTACCCTGGTAGTGCGCTCACGCTCACAGAGATGGTTTCATGGAACAGCCCAGCAGGAAGAGATCACACTGTGTTTAGAAGCGAGGGAATGGCAAGGCGATGGCAGAAAAAGGCCAATCCTGGCAGCCCCTCAAGCTCACAGAGATGGCGCCGTGTAGGCACAGAGCACTGTGTAAGAAGCAAGAGAATGGCATAGGCGAAAGCGGGAAATGGCCCACTGGGAACGCGCTCCGCTGGGAGAAATGGCTTTGCTGGAACAGCCCTGCAAGCACATTGTTTCAGTTTGTTAGAATTGTCACAATGCTCTGGCAGGGATATGAAAATGTCAATTCTGGCAACGGCTTCACCACAGAGATGGTCCCGTGGAAAGCGCTCAGAACCAGATCATATTGTGTTCAGAGGTGTCAGAATAGCAATGGAAAAGGCTGACAGTGACAATGTGCCCTCCAATCGAGATGGCCCCATGAAACAGCCCTGCAGGAACAGAACATTTGTATTTAGACCTGACATAATGGGCAAATGATAGAAAAAGCCAAACCAGGCAACGCTCTGTTAAGGCGTGTCAGAATGTCATAGGAGACGATCGACTGTGGCAACGCATTCTAGCTCACTGTAGAAGTACCCAGCAGGCACTGAGTTTGTTCATAGATTCACAATGGCACTGGCAAGGAATTGATAATGGCCCACCCGGCGGCGTGCTCCGCTCAACAAGATGGCACCATGGAACACCTTGCAAGCTCAGAACACAATGATTAGAAGTGTCACAATGGCACGATGGAAGAGGGAAATTGACAGTTTTGGGAAACGCAATTCCACGCACCAATATGGTCCCATTGAACACCCTGGCGGACAGACACCGATCTAATTGCTCGGTAATTGACATCGAGGAGGGAAATCAAAGGGGCAACCCTGTAACGTGCTCCCGCTCACCGTAAAGGAGATGAGACAGGTACACAGCACACCTTGTTTGGTAATTTCATAACTGCTTGGCATCCTGCGTGCACAGTTTCTATCTGAAGAGGGGGGATGTAATTTCCAAGGTAATTTAATATTTTGCCTCAAGTAGAACAAGGTCCGTCAGTATGTTCGAACATCTGATTTTTTTGAATCGTTAACTTGAAAATTCCACGCTTCATTTGTTCAAGATTATTTTACAAGATGGTTGAAGTATTGTCAAGTCGCAATATTATTAGTTAGTTATCGACTACTGATAATTTGAGGATGTACGTGCTATTGAGCTTTTCTTCTGTTGTTTTTGTAATTTAGAATTAGAATTAATATTTAATCCATAACTTCATTTTGAAAAATTGACATGATCATTGATGGTGCTAAACACGGTCTCATTACACCACAGTTTTCCATTTATCTCTAGACAGCGGAGAGAACATGTAGTAAGGGTCTCTGTAGTCTATTGCGAATCCAATACTGATTGCCGATTGAGAGAAGAGCAACGTACCTCTAGAGAGCGGAGGGGCAGGTGGTAGTGCACGGACGCCCCCTCGGCGCTCTCGCCCATGATGGTGACCTTGTTGGGGTCCCCGCCGAAGGCAGCGATGTTCCTCTGCACCCAGCGCAGAGCCATCGTCTGGTCCTTCAGCCCCGCGTTGCCTGGCGCCTGAGAGTCCTCCGGTTGAGAAAGCCAGAAAGAACAATTCAATTTTTAAGATGAAATTGATATTGTGTGGTGAAATTATATATTTTTAAAAGCTATTGGGAAAAGCATTCGTGTTTGTTAATCAATGAGAAACATTGCTCTAATCCTACCTTTTCAGTACTATAAAACGGTAATACGTAAAAAATTACCAAATTTACTAGTCCTTTGAACACCAAACAATGAAGTGCACAAGTGTTCATGGAAGTTAAGGAGCCTTAACCTCGAGGCTGCACCTCTGAACGTTATGGAGCAAACGCGGGGTAAATTCTACGATCTACGTTTTCTAGGAAATAATGTTATTCTATGGCTTTTCTCTGCAAAGAAGACTAATTGTTTTCTTGTGAACATAATTTATTTAGATGTACAGTTTACAAAATTTGTATTTAGACGAATTACTTGGAAAAAATTTAAAATTTGTAAAATTGACAAAATTTACAAAAATTGCATGTACAAAATAAAGTGTGAAAAAATATTACTTCTGTTTGTAGTGAAATAATTCTGAATCATAATGAATGGCTTGAAAGAATCTAAAATATTCCTGGTATGAGCAAGTTGGTCGCTTTTGTTGGATCAATTCTGGTTTGGGTATTGTCAAATTTGATTGAACGCAACAACTGTAAAAATCTTTTCCCTAAGTCATGAATGCACGTAAAATTTCTATACCAGTGTCATCTGTGTCCGAAAGTTCCTTCACATTAGTATGATTTTTCTTCGTTCCTATAGAGTGCAATTTGCCTAGCCCTTAACTAACACGGTCGGCTTCTGTAACGTAATTAAACGGCGCAGTCTTACAGACCGCTGTCGCATTTTTTTTTATTTCACTAAGATTGGCATAGAGGTAATGTTATTAATTTCTAATCATAGCAGGAAACATTATTTCAATAAAGTTTTGATTCAGTTATTTTTTATGTTACGTATGTAAAAGCATGATTAGTGTTTGCTTTATTTTCTGAATCTATTATTTTTGTAAAATATTATTATTAGCATTATTTGTAACATTTTTACAAACTTTCTTTGCACATTGCAAACATATAGACAGACATTTGAAGCAAGAGTACTTTGTTTTTCTTTAATTTAGGTGAGAAAAGGGAAGCAAGTTCAAGTTTCAAATGTCTCGTGCTCATCCTGTTCAGAAATTTTCTTTCTCCAATACCAAGAATTCTCTGATACTGCTAGACAATTGTTGAGGTAATGTCCTGTTTTTCAGCCTATACGTCATCACGGGATATTTCAGTGCTTTTCCAAGAGTCTTCATGAAATCCAATCGAGCCATTTTTGAGTGTCTTTGAATGTTTGGAAAATGAAATATGCATTGACTGTGCTTATGTCAATCAGGGGTAAAAAATATTGCCATTGGCTCCCTTTTCTGATTCGTCACTTGCAGAGTAATTTGTACATTTTTGAACTACACTGTTTATTCCCCCTTTTTGTGAGATTGTAGTAACTAAAAATTTTCAGGTTTTCCCGTTTTTCATCAACTGATCGAGAGTGGTGCATTGATGATATGAGGAGCAATGCTTTGGATTTCTGAGGCACGTACGATAACATTGTAATGTCTTCACTAAAATCATATAAAGATGAATTAACGGTTTTGGATTTATGAGGGAAAAAATTCAACAGGTATTTCTGACTTGTTTTTCTTGAGGGTTCCCCACATATTATCTTTTTTTCTGTAATTCTTTTTCAAGTTGTATGGAACTGAACCAGTTATCTGCCGTAACATTTCTTATGGATTTTTCTATAGGTTTTATCAATCTGATTACTGCTTGAAGGAATATTTAGTACCTTCTCTTCATTTGGGCAGAGTCATTCCATCAGATCCCTTTCCTGTAGATATATGCATTGAACAGGTAACTGTTTCTAGTGTCAGTCAAACACATTATTTTTAGTCCGTATTTTGCAGGCTTTTTAGCATGTAAACACGGAATTTGCAGCGTCCCCGTAATGGTACTAGCATCCATCTACAAAAATGAAGGACCGAGGGGTAGACAGGCGTGAATTTTCTAAGAACTTATTGAAAATTGCTGTAATGGCAGCAGCTGCATCTGTCTGTTTTCTCGTGCCGATCATCAGCGTTATCAACGAAGAGTTGACGCAGAAACAGATATCTATTTGTGGACATAGTACAACGAAATATATCTCTGCCGTACCCAGTTGCGAACAAGCAGTCAGTGTTCATTTCAGATTTGAAAATTGCCGTTAATACCAAAAGTCCTATGAAACCTTTGAACTGAATCATATCAAGATCATGAAGATAAATAAATCTTGTAATGAGGTAAATTTCTGTCTCATTTGAACATTTTTTGCATTAGTTCTAGTAATTTTTTCTTTCATCATATCTTCACAGAAAAGCAATTTTCCCAAATGCATTCAATATTAGGATTATTACCTTATTTTTTTGCCTTCTGACGCAGTCCAGGAAGTTGCAGAACGATGTTATGCCGACGAGTGAGAGTGTTTTGAGGTGGTTCCATTTTAGACCACTTGAGAGTTTTTTTTTTGCCATAAAAACAGTTGAAGAAATATCTTCTTCTCTTCTATCGTATAAGTCACTATCGGATTCACTCTCCTCCGACTCAGATTGATGGTCACTATGCAAATCACTCCCTAGTTCATCACTGTCCGAAAAGTCAGCTTCGTGAAGAAGATGAACAATTTTTCATCATTTAGGTAGCCATCTATAAACACTTTTACGAGAAAGTTTATACAGAAAAAAAGTCCAAAAAAGAATTTTCCCAAGGCGAAATTTTCACACACTTTACGTCCGAGTCCCACTGTCGCAAGACTGACTCTCGTAACGTCTATCTCGTTACACGCAACAAAGTGCAGTAGTAAATCTCTTTAGTGAAGGTAATTACATCTACCCATAACGCCAAGGCGGTAGTTCAGGGAAACCAAACACGATTCCCATGTCTCAAGAGGGATCTGGTCGACGGTCATATCCCCGCCCATGCAAAAGCGCCACCATGGAACCAGACGATGACTGGTCTCTTCGATGAGTTATATGACTCGCCAAGCATGAAAAAAAGAAGTGTTTATATTGATTTCGTAAACTCCAACTACCGATGTTAGGGAACCATTAGTGAGTTCAGTGATGTCAGGTCGATCCACCAGCGGTAATTCGAGACACGGGTAGTATAACGAAATCACTCCTCTATGCAGTTGATAGTCTCGCCACAAAAGAGCACTATTTAGTCAAAGTCGTCCTGAACGATTTTACGGTTTTCACATGAAATACAATTAGTCGGACTTAAATAAATTTATGGAAGTTTGTTATTTTTTGTTTATATTTTTACTTTTATTTTTCTGTGCATATCCCATTTTTACATCGAATTCCACGAAGTTTCGAAACGGCGATATTATACTGATAGCTTCCTTCCCCCGACGCTAGTTGCGCTTGGAAGCTCGTGCGCATTCTACGGTCCCGAAGCGTGCCACTGCCAGCAGTAGGAGATCTTTAAATCACTGCTATTCTTTAAAAATATCACTGCAATACCGGTGTTTCTCTAATATTACCACTGGTGGCACTGGCACTAGAGAAAATTATAGAGTTTTCTAGTTTTTACAAATAATTTTGTTACAATCGTGGAAATGATACAATGAAACAGACAATTATTTAATTTTGAGTTTACTAACGTTTGTCGAACTAAAAATCAAAGTTGCCAGAGTTGGCGCAGTATTTGTCGTATACTTTCCTGTAGTTGATTTTCTGATATTTTATTTCTCTAATGCTGCAATATGGTGATGGCTTTTCAATAATTATAAATGTTTATAGGTCCCAGAACATTTAAAATTTCGTACTTTTATTCCTTTACGTCATGTAGGCATGTTATTTTTTTTTCCCCACTGAGCTTGTAGCAAATATGAAGTTTAAGTACAGCATATAATTTATTACTATACGGGGAATATTCGTAATACACAATGTCAAAGTAATATCGAATCATGAAACTGTATCGAAAGCATTTGAAGGATTCTTTACCTCACATTCCGTACACCGACAAAACTATGTTAGGAATTCAAAACACTCACCTTGGGTGAAATCTATTGGATCAATAAATGGCTGGTTTTAATGAGACAAAGAAAAAAGGGATTCCTAGACATTATTACCCTTCAAGATTACAAAGTGGTGCAACACTATTTAGTATTTGGTCGGGAAACGTATATAAACTTTTAAAAAGCAAGAGTCGTTAAAAAAAATTACAAAAACATATCGAGAATCAAAGACTTCATTTTTTAATTCAACGATTCCATTCTGCATAAAAACGTACTTTTTAACAGATGTCAATGTTTTAGATGTTTCATATTTATTGACAGTGAAGACACAATTTTTCTAAAAACTGTCTCAAATCATCAGTCTCACTATATGAATTGCCCTGCCAATAATACTACATCAGCCGTGAACACGTTCAGGAGAGGCAGTCTTCATCCCCAGTTACGTTTGCGTATCCAAACTTTTCTGGATACAATTTGGGCCATATGAGGTCGCATTCCTTATTCCGTTCCAAGAATCTGCTTTTCCGGGTCCTGAAAAAAAAATTTTTTTTAATTTCTGAGGCCAAACATGCTTCATTCACAGGAGTTTTTAAACGAATATAAAAGTCGACACTATCAGCAATTAGATTTTTAAAATTAATTGCAGCCTTAATCCAACTTATCGACGCAACGCGTGTCTTCGCCCTGGTCTAGCGTTGAGTAATCCTCCATTAATATCTATCACTTGTATTCCACAGGACGCGTTTTTTTACACGGCGGTCCTGTTCAGAGAGTATTTTACTAGAGACGGCACTCAATGTTAATTTCAACGCTCTTAATTTCGTGGGGGGGAGAGAATCGACCCTCTCACCTGACAGAAGTAACAAATCGAAAGAAGCATCCATTTTCTGTCCCCACCAGCCAATAGGCGTTGAAAGCAATCTACCAATCGAAATGGATGTTAGAGGGAACCGACATTTGAAATTTCATTATCTAGCAATTTTCCAAAATGCCAGATTAATTATATGCTAAATAGAATGTATTTGGTGAAAAATTAATGCGCAAGGCAATTTAGAAGCCAAAGTTATTTGGATTTTGAATTCCAAGTCAATGAAGGAAATTTTAGCCAAGGAAGTGCAAATAAAGTTATTTCAAATACACAATTTTATTTCTAAATTAAGTAAATATATAGTACTTATCATAGATAATATAAACAAAATTCAGTTTTTACGAAACCATTATAAGTAATAATATCAAGTCATAATATAAAAATCAACTCTTGCTTTGCTGTGGTCCAAAAAATGAATATTGAATCCATGAATTTAGACAATTGTCAGAATAAACCTAGTGACCATTACTACTTCAATATTGTCTCATTATCAAAAAACATGCCGTCAAGACTGGTCTTGAAATTTCACGCAATCATAATTGTAACTGAAGTGTTATAATACAAATGAAAATTATTGATATGTTTTATAAATGAATACAAAACTTTCATTTGCGCAATCTTATCCACAAAAACAATTAGTCAGTCTATTAGTCCTCTTTTATTGTATTAAGTAACAATACAAAAAAATTTGTGTATATAAAATTACTTACATTAAATAAGGTTCCAAAAATTACTGATATAAAATAAGCTAATGCACAAATTAAAATAAGAGATGAATCTTAAATAAGTCTGTTATAGATCCGAAATTAACAAATGTTCAAAAATTTTAATTAAAAATGCATTTCAATATATGAATACACTGAAAGAAATTTTACTTTGAAAAAGGAGATAAACACTGGCCAATATAAAACCCTGTATTACTCATAATATAACTGCTGTGACACAACCAATGTAACCAAATTAAACCACTTATCATACATTATTATATATATCATATGCACATGAAAAGTGAAACCTTAAAAATCTAAATATGTATAGAAAATTGTATACATTTCTGCAGTAGCAATGCCATAGTTCTACAAAGAGCCTTTCATTGTCACGAAGTCAACCGCTGGAAAAAAATTATTTTTGGATTAAAAATTAACAGATCCACAGACGAAACTGTTATCCTCCAAATGCTATTTTCTTCAGATTCTTATGTATTACGAATTTTAGATAATTTTCTTGTTCACCAACATTACGAAAAAATACAAAATCAGAATATGTAACATACTAACACCTTCAATATACTATTATTGATACTACATATCACCTGTATGCAAGTGATCATGCCGGTTTTAGATTTTAAAATTATCCCCATTATATATATATATATATATATATATATATATATATAATAATTATTTTGTCAGTTCTTTTAATTAGCAAATAAATTGAGACCAGAAATTTGAAGTACTAAATTATTGTAAAAATATAAACAGAAAAGAAAAACTAAGAGGTTTAAAGATGAATTATTCATCTTTAAACAAACTCCCCTTTTTTTTCTTTCTTTGCAAAAGCAATATTGGATATTAGAACATATTACAAGAAACAAGTGTAATTTTATTTGGCAAAAGGCAAAGAGCTATACAAAACAAAAAAATTAACTGAATCTATTTCAAATTGAATTATTTCAGAACAGTTTTTGATAGTAGGTTTCACTTGTATTCACGTATTTCAGATGATTTATTAATGTCCAAACGCACAGCAAGTTACGAGATGAACGGCAAATGAAAACCCAAAGATAGATCATATAACAGATTTACTTAATATTTGTAACAGATATTGAATAAGTCTTCAATTTTTAAGAAAAGATTTTCATTTTTGCCTGTTCAGTCATGAGTGCAATTTTTGATACACATTGATGCCAAACTAAATTGAGGAACCTTATCAGCATACTATGTACAAATGATTCATTTTTCAAACATTGGAAACTTGTTCTTGTGAAATGATACTTCATTATTCTTGTCATTCCCCAAACGGGCATTGTTCGACATGAATATAATTACGTTGATAAAATGCTAGAAGTCCACTTTAGAACTTCCTTTTCAAAAATATTTATATGCCTGACTTTGTGACAATTTGGCCTGTTGCAGGCTTAAAGAACATAATGAAAGAAAACAGCACGGCTCACGAAATTAAAATTTATGACCTGTTGATTTATATCCATGACTTAATTTACAGCATTTTTTATTCTCATGACTTCATTCTCACGCATATTTATTCTCATCTTTGTCACATATTTTGTGTCAATCTTATAACATTCCTTTTAGTAACAGTATTGGAACAATAAATTATTCTTTAAAACTGCCCCTAGCCTCCAATTACATGCACTGAACCTCACTTTGACACTCCCACAACTGCTCACACTCCAGCCCAATTGGTTGGTCGAAGAATACATTGCCGTCAGCAAATTTTTCTGGGGTCGCACTCCACACAGTTGTTTTGCGGTCAAATTCGCAGTTGTGTCATGCACACCTTGTTAATGTCCTCCATGGACAATAAGTTATTGTTCAGTCCTAATTGCCATCACATTCATAAACCTATAATAAAATTACAGTAATTATATCAATATTATAGCAAATAATTATCATAATAATATAAAACCATTTTTAACGAATCATGCATAATATTAATATCACTTTCTTTTTTTCGTGGAATACTACACGTGGAATATATCCGAACGCCGAAAATTCGGCATTTTCCTTCAAAATCTGGTCAAAAATTTTGGGAAATAAACAGGCGAAAGGGGAAACCCGTGTGTTACTGAGACGGTTATTCAAAGAAAATCTAAAATTGGGACCGCTTGGGGCAGATTTCGAGAATTCGGCGGAACTATCGACAGATGGCAAACATTAGGAGTAGACTTCTTTTTTATTAGTTTGCAAAGTCGCTATAGAGCGCTGCACTAGGGTGGCAGAAGTCGAATCTACCCATAATTCTTCTGTTCCCCACAATTCATCTGTGCTTACATATTTTCCTGACCCCACCACTACGCTGAAATAAGGAAATTTATCCACCTATTAAGTGACAGATCCGGGTCCTCTTTGTCTGCTCGTCTAGTCATTTGGGACAAAGAGGACCGCCAGGTAGCATCTCCGCGTATGCGCTTTTACTTCACGCGCCCCTGCGTCACTACCCAGTGGCCAGGATTGGGAAGGAATTAAGAAGGGTTTAGGACACTTCACAGGGTTGGACCGTCCTTGTGAAGCGGTCAAACCTTTCTGTTGGAACAAATTTCACGTGAGATTCGACGGAATCGAACCCGACCTCAGAAGTGATAGTCTAGCGACTTCGCTATGTGCCATGAGCGAGCCCCACTTAATTGTTGTTTTGTTTCATTTTTGGGTTTTATGATCTCTCTTCATCTGACTGGTTGAATATAAAAGAGCCAGTATAAAAAAATGATATAACGAGACTTCAAATTGTGAATAAGTCAAAATGATTTTTAGAGAACCCGATTCACAAATTTGAGAATCTGGGTTTGTAAATAAAAATTAGTTCATCAAAGCGATCTCGTATGTTGCGACACTGATGAGAAATATTCATCAAAAACTGGGATTTTATTTTGTAGGAAACAAAAAGGATTCCTTAGAAATTTAAGGACCATATTTGTTGGTACGTATAAAGAGATTGATAGATTGTCACTGAAAACAGAACGAGTTGTTTAATTTGAAGTCGACACAAAAATATTTTCATTATGTAACTAGTTGAATACGCTAGTCGTCTGTATACCAGAATTTTAAATATATAAAAGAATTAGAATTAATGTTTGAAAACAGAATTATGTCGTCACGCGTATTTGACATTTGTCCAAAACGGTGGTCAGCAGTATGTTTTCCCCACCATTTTCTTGTTGCGATTTGCTTGTCGGTTGCATTTGGTCACGATTAGTAGCCATATACGTCTAAAACGTGATATTATTATGCCATACGGCTAAAACGTCATAATTTATGCTATAACATGTCATTTATGAACGATCATATAGAATGACGATACACAGAAAATGTATTTAATTCATTTCATTATAAGGTTAATTTATCTTTGATGTAAGTGTATGTATTACTTTGATTTCAATTTTGTTGTTTATTAAATTATATATTTTTGGGAAATTTTCATATATATTATTAACGTACAATGACATGATATTTTTCTTTAAGAAATGACAATCACTAATGGCGCAGGTTGTTAGCGTTACTGTGGTTATACTATTAACTAATATTAATAAAACAAATGACATAAAATACAAAATCCTTCAACTTCCCGATACCGCGTTGCACCCCCACCATATATCTATACCAGCGATGATCTCGTTTCTTGTTGTTAAGCTCGTTCGCCTTAAAGCGAACCGTCAAAGCTATGCTGTCTTAAAAAGCATGTTTACTTTAGGTTTTGTTTAGAGGGGTCAATAGCTTAACATGTAACCCTTTAATTTTTTTTCGGACTTTCAATTGTGCAGCCTGACTCAATGGCACGGACTCTATTTTTGTTGTTGTTGTAGTTGTTGTTGGTGGTGGTGGTTTGGGGTTTTTTCTTTTAAAATAAGTATAAAATTGAATTTCCCAATGAATCTTCGGCGCATGTATACACTAGCCCAAATCGTTTCCTCTGGTCTTGTTTAGTCTCTGAAACATACACATATCGGAATCGAGGGCAGTTAAAAAGTCCATCAAATTAACTTGAAAGCCAAAGTATAATTAGTCATGTTTTAAACATCGATTGTTTTCACTATCGATAGTTTTTGATCTATTGAATTAAATATCGATTTTCTCATTTTAATAAAACGATTTTGATAATTATTTGTGTTTAGATAGAAATTTGTGTTTTTCACAATTCCTTAGAAATAAAGTACTACTTTTTCGATGTACTAGATTCTTTTTTTAGTGAAACATCTTTATAAGCTTTTATCAACAAACAAAATAGCGCTTTTCCCGCTGATAGCCGGAGATACCTAGATATTCTAACTTCATATAAAGTATTTCAGTCCATTATTTTAGTATTTCATTGTCTAAATGAGTTCAATTTAATAATGCTTTGGGACAGACGCCTTGTAATCTAGGGTTTAACATTAAAATGTTAATCCAAATGATATTTGGGAAAAAAAATTA
>CAXIVR010000005.1:50596310-50718833 GCA_964035755.1 Teleogryllus oceanicus | reverse complement strand
CCGCGGGAACCTTCCACGGTGTCCACGCTGTCGTTGGCGTGGCAAGGAGCGGCTCCCGAGGTAGAGTGCGCACGTCGGGGCGGCCTCTGGCGTGCCAGCCCTCGGGCAGGTCCCAGCGGAAGATGCGAGTGAAGGCCGAGTCCACTCTGCCCAGCGAGAGGCTCTTGGTTGGGTAGAAGCTATGACTGTGCGCATTAACGTTAAATGCTTGAGAAGTAAAATACTTGCAGAGAAGTCGTATAAGTAGAAATAAATAGTACAAAAATAAACTAAATTTTACCATTCTGTTTTAATGAAGTACTTTTAAGACAGAAGAAGCAATAAACTCTTCTGAGACACTCGAGGAGGAAAAGAAGGGATGATATGGAAAGAAGCGAAAGAAAATTCCAAAATACAGAATTGAAATTGGTACTTTGCTCTTTTTAACGGAAAATATAAGAAATACGAATACAAAGTGGAAGTTAATGCCGCTGACAACGCCCAAAATGATAGTTTATTCGTTCGCTAGTGCTGTCAAGAACTATTGATGAATGAAAGTGTCGTTAAGAGAATGTTCAAAGAATAATTGACTGGAAGTGCTCTAAAAAGAAAAGCTATTTTACATCTTCATATTCAACACACGAAGGAGAATAAGATTTACAATATGAGTGACGAATATCATATTGTAAACTTGTAGGGGATGAAGGACGAGTCAAGAAGGATCGCGCCATACGTGGTCCTTTTCGTAGGAAACTGCTCCGGCATTCGGCTGATGTTGATCGGAGTACCACGGATTATGGACGTTCAGAGCAGTCGGCCACTATTATGATAGATAAGTATTCCAGATAGCGGATGAACTCTTATGTAGTTAGTGTTATGTACAAAATCCTGCCAAAATTGTGACTGAACCCTTGGACCTTCCGGTCAGAGGCAGTCATTAACCGATTGAAGAAAGTGTTTTGAGTGAGTCCAGTATAGTTTCTAGTAAATTTTCTATTCTTGAAAATCTGATCTGCAGTAGATGAAGAATTACGTACACCACAGATAAACGAGCCCCTCGCCGGTAGTGAAACCAGTCAAGTAAGGTACTCGTGAAAATGACCCTCCTCCAGGAGCTTCACTGGATCAGCAGCGAGGAAAGGTGCTCTGCCAGCTGCGGAGCTTCAATGGACGGCATAAACGTCATTTTCAGGAAGTAATCGTGGTACTGCAAATGAAAGCGATAGAGAAAAAGATTAGAAAGACATGCAAAGCTAAATGTGGATATCGACAAGTGGGGCATTGTTAAAACCGAATAACGTGATATTGAAAAAAAAAAAAACAATAGGAACAAGTTTCTTAAAAGAACTGCCACCGATGATAGGTTGCTTTTATATTTGATACCTAGGGGGGATCTGGTATTTAGACAATGTATACTTATTGCATTGTGTGCTTTTATGGTTACGAATCTAGTCCCTTTGCGATATTTGAGTTGGCAACACTGACCCGTCTCCAAAGATGACAGTGTAGGTTTTATTTGTAACATCTCGGTGGAATATGGTATTATACAATGTACACTTGCGGCTTATTCGCAATGCAAACATAAACATAAGCATGATGTTAATAAAAGTTACGACTACGTCTATTCGTATAAGCGGTCTTATTCACGATCCGTTCTCATAAGCATAACACGTAGGACGTTAACTTTAAAACTTGCAAGATTCAAGCTAATATGCTTATTCTTAAGAAAGAAATAAGAAATAAAACCATAGTACGGTAACTCAAAATCGAGTATCGAAGTCGATAGATATAACAAAAGACTGGTTTTTCCAGATTGCATGGTTGATTTTAGGCGGTTTTCTAACGTTTTGTGGCGTACGATCTTTTTGTAATTGAGTTTTGTTGTTGTATTCAAAATACTGTTTCGTTAGTTGTGTTCACAGCGGACACCATGTAGTTTTCATTTTTGTTGAATTTAAAATGTTATATAAATGGAAGTCGTGGACCATGGACATTATCTATATCTCAAAATTTATTCACAGATCCAAACACTAGTAAACTAGAACGTCCCACAGACAATAGAACATCTTATTTTGCTTACGTTTATGTTGGGCATTGTGGATACTTCACTCTTTCGCTTCTGTTAAAGTTTATGTCTTTGCGTTATCCTTATGTTTATATTTGTATTGTGAATGGTCCTTTACTGTATTAGTCAATGTTCACACAATGGACACGCTCTTACGAATATGGTGCCATGGCAATGGGTGAGTTGACTACACTGACCTCGCCGAGGTGGAGTGGTATGTCAAACTGCTTGTCGACCAGAGCTGAGGCGTTGACGCGGCGCAGGCAGGGCGCGATGGCCGCCTCGGGCAGGTCCGGGCATTGGGCGGCGAAGAGGCGGCGTAGGGCCAGAGCGCGCTCGCGGGGCGCATCTACGGTCGCCCAGCGCGAAATCAAGGTCCCGCTCACGCCAATCGCCCGCTGGAACAGCCCTGCGCTCCCGCAGGGGGAGGGATCACCATGGCGTAGGTGTTCGTGGTCTCTGGTGGAGTGTCGTAGACGACCACCCGGACCCTGAGTCTCGCGGCGCCGCTCACGTCCTTAGCATGAAGGCGCAGGCAGTGAAAAGGCGATGATAAGATCCTGGTTGTCGGGTTCCCCTGGCTATCCACCAATTGGGATTGTATGCGGGGCCGCACCTACCCAGGGATTGTATGGGGAGGTTGTTGCGAGGGCAAACTGGGTTTCGGCTGATCGGACGTAGCCCGTTGGCGTTTTGCGCGTCGATGGGCGGTGAGAATGGAAGCCAAAAAGGCCAAGCTGCCCACCCCGGGGACTTGTCCCCCTGTCAAAGCAAGGAATTGTAGTGTTTTAGACCACATGTGGTTTCATACAGCCCTGCGCAGCACCTCTCTTAAGGTCGTTCTTCCATAATCGGTTAACACAATAACAACATTGCAGAACGATTTAATTGCTAATTAATTACGCAAAAGTTATTTTAATTGCTCTTCAAATGTTTGCGTAATTAGTGTCATAGAATGTTTGTGATGGGTTTAAACTAAACCATTCGGCAGTATATTGCCCTCTGTAATTAGGAACGGAGATTGTTTATAGAAATCTTAAATTGTTACAATAGGGTTGGTAAATACGTACTTACGAAATTGTGACATACCTCTAGAGAGCGGAGATATCATATGGTAATTAACAGACGCTGCCCCAGCGCTTTCACCCATAATAGCCACGTTTCTAGGGTCTCCTCCAAATGCAGCGATGTTCTTCTGCACCCAACGCAGGGCCATCGCCTGGTCCTAAGGCCGGTTGCCAGGAGCCTCGAGGTCCTCGGTGTTCAGGAAGCCTGAAGCAGATTTAAAGAAAACATCAGTCTCCTGGATTCGTACACATTGATGTGTACTCAAATTTCAATAAATAATAATGTATTGAATAAGAATACGCACGTAAATTGAAGGTAAAGAGCACTTACGTTACATTTACATATCTAATATTATAAAATAGCAGTTTAAGTATGTTTCATTCCTATTCAAATAAAGGCATGGTAACGCTTGTGATGGTGATATTATGGCTTTATCAGTACAACCAGGAAAAGTAACGATTGCGTTAAAATATTTCATTTTGGACATTTTGAACTTTATCTTCAAGGTATATACAGGGACTACACATTCTTTAGATTTAATTAGATTAATTACATATTAATTAGATTTATCGCAAATGGAGCCTCCGGAAATAAGTAAAACAAGAAAATGGCAATTTTTAGGAATTTTGTCAACAGACTCGTGGAAATAGGACTTAACGGAACGTTAAAAATCGGGGAGCAGCCTGAAGCAGATTTAAAGAAAACATCAGTCTCCTGGATTCGTACACATTGATGTGTACTCAAATTTCAATAAATAATAATGTATTGAATAAGAATACGGACATAAATTGAAGGTAAAGAGCACTTATGTTACATTTACATATCTGATATTATAAAAGAGCAGTTTAAAAATGTTTCATTCCTATTGAAATAGAAGCATGGTAGTGCTTCTGACAGTGATGTTAATGCTTTCTCACTACAACCCGGAAAAGGAACGATTGTGTGAAAATTTTTAATTTTGGAGATATTGATCTTTACCTTGAGGTTACATTATAACTATCGAAATTTCAAAACTTTATGATACTTTTTATTCTTAGCATGATGACGTTGTATTGTTGAGAAAAATACTGCTTCAATTTTTGTTATATTAGCAGAAAAATAACTATGTTATTAGAGAAAAGGAATATCACAAAAAACTTAATCGTAACTTTTTATTAGAATGATACAACTTTTGGGAAGCTATTGAAATTATTGTTAGGTTGGCATTTCATATAGTACGTGTTTTTCTAAATCTGATTTCAAGAACTCACCCATGACTCCGAGGCGGTAGTTGAGTTTGACGAAGACGAGCCCTTGGCGAAGCAAAGGATCGGGGCGAGCGCCTTGTGTGTTGCCAGACCCGAACACGAAGCCCCCGCCGTGGAAGAACACGATCACAGGCCGCTTCACTGTCTCCCATGTGTTTGGAGGCTGCTCGCCACCAGACAGAACACATTTTGCATAGTGATTGTTTTGCGGTCAACTTACTACTTTCTAGGATCTGGTAGTGCTACTAAACACGGTGACGTTGCATTTGTGTTACAATTTAAATGTAGAATAAATGAAGTTGAAATTAAAGTATTGCTGCATATAAAACTGTGTACCGTATAGTTCACAAGGTAGCATTTTTTCGTTACATAAGAAAAAAAATATAAAAAAAGTAGTCGTAACTTTTTTTTGGATTGCAATTTTGTTTATTTGAAAGTCTATTAAGAAGACATCTTAAGTTCGTATTATGTATTTGAGATTCTGATTTCATGATCGGCAAACCGACAGTAACGGGTATTTAATGAAATAAAATTTATAATAACAGTAATTGAAGATAGACTTACATCTGCGGTGTAGATATTCAGGAACAGGCAGTCCTCATCTCCGATGACGCTGCCAGTGTTATCACTTAAACTGGTCTTTTGAATACAGTTGGGTCCGAAAGAGGTTGCATTCCTAATTCCTGTCCAAGTGTCGGGTTCTTCTGGATCCTATTAAAACACAATGCAGCTGTATTAAATGTACGTACGAGATAATAGAGATGAGCTGAACTATGCTAGTGACGATTCTTGTGATCTGATTTCCTTTGGTTGTGACTTGTAAAACATCACCGTGATGAAATATTTTATGTACGGACGCTATACAGTACACGTAATACACACAATTCATTATTGTATAATTTGCAATAAAATGCAAGTTAGATCAACAATGAATGGAACATAGATATGTGGAAAGTAAGTTAAGGAAATCCGTTAATTTTTTACCATTCCAAAAAGTACAATTTTTTTTCATTGAAAGGTTTCAAAATTTAAATTTTGAAACATTTGAAAATTCATGTTAAGTATCTCCAAAATTAAGTATCAGTGTCAAATTCAAAAGACCACGACAGTCAGGTCGGTTTGAATATATTAATTGGGCAATAAAATCGGCTGCGCGGTTTTTGGTGCTAGCATTGGCCACAGATGGTGAGACAGACGTTTCTCCGTGAATCGATTTCTCAGAATCAAGGACCCACAAAACATGAATTCTGACCACACAATTTACGAGAAGTAATTTACTATATATATGCACAATATTTATCCACTTTTCCGTTACCCGACCCCAGTAATAAGCTTTTTTGTCGAAAATTCGTTTTCTTCCGTAGCATTACAATACTTTCTCGATACTGCGTAAGTAGCACCGAGGAAGTAAATTTTTGTTCTAACTCACATTCATAGTGAACACAATAATGTGTACTATTGTACTTGAGCGAGAACTCTCGTATGTTAAACCCCACCTTCTGCCCTGTTTTTCCATTTCCATATTAAGCCTGAAAGATATCTTTTTCTTCAAGGCCCTTACCCTCCGTCTCTTGTTACTTTCTCGATACATGCGTAAAACAGAGTAATATATGTAAATCTCGCCAGTCGCAGAGCCGAGCGGACGTGTTTTACTAAGCGCTCTACCTGCTGCAGGATGGTGTCGACGGAGCAGTGGCGCGCGGCTATCGGCCGATGGGTGAGGGGCCACCTGCCGCGCGGTGGCGGTCCCCGGGGGACAGCGCAGGGCTGGGGCCTTTGCGAGCGTGTTGGGCGCGGCGGTGATGGCGGTGCTATTGGCGATCGGTGGGGTGGGAGCTGAATCCGGCCCCTACTAACGTCGATATCATCGAGACTATCAGTAGGAACCATAAGGAACTTATTGATAGAATCGATGTGTTGCAGGCCAGGTTACGTCGGCAGAGACTTCAGTGCAGTCACTGCAGACAGCCAACGAGCGGTTGGTTCGCAAGGTGGAACCTGAGAACCAGTCGCGACGTAACAATATCATTGTTACTGGCATCCCAGAGAAGCGGAACGAGTCTTGGCGGACTCGGAGAGGTGTATCCTGGATCTTGCGGAGCAGCTGGGGCGTTGAGCTCCAGGATATCGAGCGCGCACCGGACCGGGCGGCGGCGCGAGGGACAGCCACGCATGATTGTGGCAAGCTGGCCTCTTTCAGGAAGCGGGAGGAGCTGCTGCGTGCGCCCGGGAGTATCTCCCCCGGGAATGGCAGGGTGCGCGTCCGTGAGGACTTAGCTGGGCAGTGCGGCAAACGCGTAAGGCGTTAATTCCGCATTTGCAGGAGGCGAAAGCGAGGGGAAAGCAGGCGTCGTTTCGTTTCGACAAGCTTGTCTGTCAGGGCGCAGCTACGTGTTGGCTGAGCTGGCGGCCCGTCCGCGGGCGTGGAGGGGCGGGGCGACGGGGTCCCGTGAACTCGGCGAGGGGCAGAACCCCAGTAGGGCGGAAACCCTTCCGGCAAGCGGGCGCCGCTTCGCGGCCGCCCCGCCCGCCCCTTCGGCCGTGGCCGCGGCCGCGCCGCGGCTGCGCCTCGTGCTGGGGCGGCGCGGACGACGTCTGCCCCCGCGGCCTCGCGGCGCGAGGCGGTCTCGTTCGCGTTTGCGTCGGCGGTCGGGTTCACGTTCCGCCGGAGCTAGACAGGCGAGGACTCGGCGAGTCCCGGACGCTTTGCGGCTGACAGCCGGGAGCGAGGACCTCTTACGGGGGCGATGGCTGCGGCAACGTGCAGCAGCAGGAAGCTGCGGGAGTCGGGACCCAGCAGGTCGCCAAATAGGCAGGAATAGGCTTTAAGAATAGGATGTTGGAACATCAAGGTCTAGGCTCTAAGCTCGGAAATCAAGACTTCCATGGTACATAAACACATTTGATATTGTCGGTCCTGTAGAAACTTGGTGGAAGGAGGTGAGACTGAAAATGTGTCTGGTTTTACAGCCATATGCAAAACTAAAAACGTAGAGGGAAAGGGTAGGTACCGGAGGTGTTGGTGCATATTTCAGGATAGGTTAGTGCAATTTATTTATGAAATTACAACAAACCTGACAATTTTCTTTGTATTAGACTAGTAATGCAAATACAGACCTCGCAATTGTATTTATATACTGTCACCCAGGGCTCGCGTTATTATTCTCCAGAAGCTTTTGGTGAAATCAATAATTTCTTAGACTCGTTGAAGCAAAGGTATCCGAATACTGATTTACTAGTCTTAGGTGACATGAATGCTAGAATTGGTCATGAGCAGGAAGTATTTTCGGAGTTCGATCGGCAAGAAGCGAGAGCTAATTCTAAAAAAAGCAAAGACTCAGTCATCAATAATGAGGGTCAGGAATTGTTAGAATTATGCGAGAGATTTAATCTCGAAATCTTAAATGGCAAACTATGGACAGGATACTGAAGGGAAACTAACTTTATTAGTGGAATGGAGGTAGTGTAATAGATTATGCTCTGGTTGTCTCATGAAAGAATAAACAATTTATTAGATTTTGGAATCGAATTACGGGCAGAATCCGACCATTTGCCTGTGTGCGTTCATTTAGCAGTAAATGCATGAACTGCCACAGGCAGTGGCACGCGGGAGCAACAAACTTCACAATAGCAAGACGACGGTTTATATGGAAAGAGGAAAAGCGACAGGAATTTGCAGAGGCTATTTTAACCGGTAGGTGGGCACGAGAGGAGCGGTCACCGGAAAGGCAAGCAAAGAATTTAGAAAGGAGACTCTTTCGCGCGGGGAGGCATGGAATGTGGGGAGAGGAGGAAGGGTATGACCAAGGATGGTTTAGCGAGGAGGTCGGGTGAGCAGGCGTGAAGAATAGTAGCCTTAAGAATGTTCAGAAACAGTGGAACTGCGGAAGCGAGAAATAGTTACTTGTTACTACGTAGGCAATGAGGCCACAATTAAGAAATCGAAGAAATCTTGGCAGGAGAGTGAGACAGCAAGAATAGAGGCAATTTTAAGAAACAATCATAATAAATCAATTTGGGACGTTATAAGATCCCCTGCGTAATAAAAGAAATGTAAGTAATGCAATTTCATCAGACGCGTGGAGCAGTACTTTTCACGGGCGCTCGAAATAGCAATATTGAAACAGGGATATATATTATCACGGACCGGGATGTCCTGAATTAGACGAACCTGATAACCGGGAATGAAGTGAATAGGCTATGCTAGCCATGAATAATAAGAAGGCAGGCGGCGCGGACGGCATTCCGACACAATTTATTTCGGAATTGTGGCACATAGACCCAGAGAGTATTCTAAATTTATTTAATGCAATAGTTGATTCTGGATCGTATCCAGAAACGTGGAGTACAGCGATTCTCCAACCAGTCTTTAAGAATAAAGGTAATACGAATTGCCCGCAAAATTATCGCGGAATTAGTCTTTACCAGCGCTGAGCAAGCTATTTTGAAAATACTCAACGGGCGACTGAGTGAATGGGCGGAAAACACAGTAAATATCAGAATTGCAAGCAGGCTTTAGGAGAGGCTTCGCGACTACCGACAATATCTTTGTGTTAGATAATTCTAGTAAGCAGGCGCTGCGCGTAAACGGCCACTTTTATTGCAGTTTTGTAGATTTCGAAAATGGCTTTGACTCTATAAATAGGAAAGCTTTATGGCAAAAACTTATGAGCTAGGCGTCTCACGTAAAGTTTTAAAAGTGTTGCAGAGCATATACGAAGACGTAAATTTCTGTCAGGTGCGGTGATGGAAGTACAACGCGAAAAAAAAATCGACAGTAGGAGTAAGACAGGGCTGTCCCCTCTCACCGCTATTGTTTATCTTGTTTATAAACGATTTATTGACGTGGTTACAGGATGCGGATACATCTGCGCCGGAAATTGAGGGCCTGAACATTCCCGGACTACTATATGCTGATGATTTCGTTTTATGTTCGAGACTATTGACGGCTTACAAAAAGTTTAAATATCCTAGAAACGTATAGTGAAACATGGGGATTAAAAGTAAATATTCAAAACCAAAGTAGTTGTCTTCAGAATGGATTTATCTGGGGTAAAAGGAGAAATGGTTTTACGCTCAGGAGGAGATTGACCTGCAAAAACATTTACATATCTTGGGGCAAAATTTTCCATGAATGGTGGATGGAGTAATACATAGTGGCGGCGCACAGTAAAGGAAGAATTGCGCTCAAAGAAATCGTTTGCGCAGTGCGCAGGGTTCCGGAATTGCCTTTAAAGGTGTGCGAGACGATGTTTAAATCGCTAGTTCTCCCAGCAATGAATTATGGGGCAGAAATTTGGGGAGTGGATAGGATAGATCGACTAGAAAGCGTCGAAACAGATTATTTCAAATTAATTCTCGAGTCTCTAGATTCGCAGCAAATGCCGGAGTCCTAAGAGAGGTCGGTAGTGTAGGAATTTGGAAAGATTTTAAAATGAAACCCATTAAACTTTTGGGTTAAATTAGCAGGTGAACAGACTGACTCAAATTTTTAAATAGATGTTTTCGGTGCAGTTACAGGAAGCAACCAACGCTACTGGTCGTATAAAATTAAACTGCTACTGGAACGTTCAGGTCTGGGAGACGTTTCTCCGGAAATGGTGGAGATAGGAACACGTGACATAGAACGGTTAATTTCTGATAGACTTGCGGATATTAAAAGGCAAGAGATCCTGGCAGCAACGGCCGAAAAACGTTCGTAGTTGCGCAATCACGCGAGTCCGTTATGGGTTGCGAACGTTACGTAAACCCACCGCACAAGGACGCAAGAGGGGGATACGCTTGGTTCACGGGTCGGGGGGTGGATGCCACGTAGATTCAAGGACTCGAATGGTACTGGCATCTGTGTGCTTTGCGGTGATAGGGAAAACTGATCCATATCCTTTAATTTGCAGCGACCGAAACTTGGAGAGGAAAATGGATGGGAATGGGAAATTACTACTTCCAACATAGGAACGTAACGCCGCCCAAAACATTCTAGGATAAAAGAGCTAACTTCATGAAAGAATTAGGAAATTTCTGGAAAGGTCTGGACCACTAGAGAAACGGAAATTAAGGAGTGGGAAAACAGCATGGTTAGTACGAGCAGAGCCTAGACTGAGAGAAATATGTAATAAATCAATAAACTAACAATAATTAAGTTAGTCAGTAAGTTATGTTAGGTTAGTAAACAGTACAAAAAAATAAATTAAAAAAATAATAATAAAATAAAGTTATAGATTGTGGTCCATTGTTAAATATACGTAGATAAGTCAATAAAATAATATATATATATATATATATATATATATATATATATATATATATATATATATATATATTAACTTAAAATAATTAAAATAAGTTAAATAAATTAAAATTAAATTAATTTAAAACAAGTTAAATAAATTAAAATAAGTTATATAAATTAGAATTAAATTAATTAAAATAAGTTAAATAAATTAAAAATAAATTAAATTAAAATAAAATAAAAGGAAACGGCTAAAATAAAGCACATTAGGTGGGAAGGGAAGTGGAATCGGAAATGTTAGGGCAGAGGCGTTGGTGCGGACGATTTTCTGTGGTGCTGTTTGTTTTCAGGTGCGGTGGAGGCCAAACACTGAAGGAGAATGCCTGACGCCCGCGCCAAATAAATAAATAGTTAAAACCGGATAGAGTAGCATGTACTCGGCTTCGACGGCAGGTTTTTCCCTTCAGGGTTTTTCCTCAGTTGTACCTTATGGTCTCGTTTCCGGCTTTGAGGCGATGGAGACCATTGGGGGGAATACCAGAAGGCGAAAGGTTAGAACTCGGTAGAATGTAGGTATTGTATGGCTTAAAGGCCTCGGCCTAGCCACATTGGATCAAGTTTCTAATTTGTCTGTAATAATTACCTATTAAATAAAATAAAATATATGTGAATAGAGAAAGTATGAAATGCTGCTGAAAATAAATTTCGAGATTTTAACGGAAATACTCGTTTTGAGGTCCCCGTTACCGAAACGTCTGTCTGTCTGTCTGTCTGTCTGTCTGTCTGTCTGTCTGTCCGTCTGTGAACACTACTAGCGCCTAAATCATCCATGTTTTTTCCAAACTGAAGAATCCTCAGTTGATCTGGCTCTAGTTGAAATTTGACATTTTAAAAATCATTCTTTAAAATTTTGGGCTTTACTGAAAGACCCCGTACATTTTCAATTTTTTTTCAAAAACGGCTCCTACTTTTTTCTTGAAATTTCTTGTAAGAATAGAGTAAACTGTAGTTATACAGGTGACACTGGACATATTTTCGCCGTTAAATCTAAATTTTCGAAAATTGCAAACGTTTTTTTTTTCGCGTCTTCTAAATCTATAAAATTGAAGACAGATTTTTCCTTCAAATAATGTTGTGGTGCAATATTGCAATTTTAAATGAACAGAAACAAGTTTACCTCAAAAACGGCTCCAAGTTTTTCTATGTCTCCTTGTAATTGATAGCAACACAATACAAACCAACTTTAGTTTTTAAGGCCCTCAATCCCATCGTAAGGAGATATTTAACGATTTATATTAAAATATACGACCGAGGGTTGCCGGTTGCATTTGACATGAATATTCAAATGCGTTTTTTAAACAAATCCTTCATATTTTTAAAGTCAAAATACAATTCATCACATCTCCATGAAATTATCTTGCTTTAGAGACCTGATATATAAAGATTGGTGGCGTGAAAGCTGCAAGAGGTATGTATACTACGGAAATAGTATGAGATTGTTTATATTTTTTTCATAAATTACCGTTCGTAAGTAACTGGTTTCTATTTTTCATATATTGTTTGCATCCTGTTAATGAGACAATACGTCGTATATAAGAATTTTTCCGTACAGTATTCTGATTATAAAATTCTTGTAGAATCATTGCAAACTTTACGTGTAATTGCGTGTTTTATATCGTGGAATTGAGTGTTCGCAGGGTAAGACTTTCGAATTGATGTATTGTCTACGAGATGAACAATTTCTATGACCTATGTCGAAAATATATAATACGTATCAATGGGGAGTTATTTTTTAAATGTATGACTATTTATTATTCCTTTAAAAGACATTCTCTTAAAAGGAGTGTTCCCTTTAAAATTAATTGTCTTAATAATTAAGGGGTTTATGAAACAGCGCCGGAGCGAGAGGCAACTGAGGTCGCGAGAGAATGGCCCGAAGACCCTGCACCTGCCCGAAGACCCCAATGCAGCACACTTGGTCCATCGAGAGCGACATACGTTAGTAATAGACAACTTGATGGCAAAATGCGTTGGTTATAAAACTGCAATGGCAATTGAATTACATTTCTGCGTGAAAATCCGAATAATCAGTTTACAGAATCCAAATAATAGTGGCCACCATAAAATCTGATTTACAATTTTGATCTCACAAAGGCTAGTGTATTCATAACTGGAACTTAATATGTATTCAAAATCGACAGTTTCACCTTGAAGCGCAGTTCCCAACGGGCGGGCGTGCGTACGGAATGCCCTCGAAGGCGTAGACGGTGCTGAAGGGCGCGTAGGGTCGCTGCTCGCGTTTGCCCCGCAACAGGCCCTGCGTCACCCGCACCACCAGCCCATCTCTGGGCCCTTGATGGGGCCGGAGGGCGCGACAAAGGGCAGCAGTGCAAGCAGCCATAACACGCGGAACTGCACCTTCCTGGCCATAACGACACGGTGGATGTCTTCAGCTGAAAGCAAGAAACCTTTGAAGTGATAAGTAAATATCGATACTGCCGATGCACCTTCCCGGCACTAACGACACGGTGGTTGAGCCGCAGCTAAATGTAGGAAGGAACCATTAAAGTGAGAGTGTATATTGAGGCCTGGCGCGAACTGCACCTGCCCAGCCATAGGATGTGGTGGTTGTGCCTCAGCTGAAACGTAGGAAGAAACCTTTGAAGTGATAAGTAAATATTGATATGGAGCTCGCATCTTCACCTGCCCGGCCATAGAGACTCGGTGGTTGAGCCGTAGCTGAAATGTGGAAGAAACCATAGAAGTGAGGTCGTAAATATTGATGCCAGGCGCGAAACGCTACCTGCGTGGCCATAGCAACAGAGTGGTTGAGCCGCAGCGAAATGGGTCACTGTTGGTAGGAACGGTCGACATTGGTGCAATGTGTCCTAGAAGCTATCGCAACCGGTAAGAAACCATCACATAAATTGGGAAATAAAGAAGTTTCGCAAAACTACCCACAGAAATCATGTATGAGGCGGATGCGTTGCATTGGAAAAGCGATTCGCATCCTTAATCAATTTTACTCCAGTTGTCGTGGGAAATCATGTCCCACGAAAGAGTCAAGGATCTGATCTTGCAGAAACTGGTGAAGCATACTTTCTTTGTGATATAATTGAACGAATTTTATTAGTGAATGAATTTTACTTTCCGTAAATCTATGTGGCAATCATACTGACGAACATTGGACGTGGTACTACATATTCTTATAACTAGGAGCGGATTTTAATGAAATGCCATTTGTTTTCCTTTTAGAAACATGCCGTTGGGAATAGAAATTCGTAACGTATAAAAAGGAAATTACCCATTTTTATACGTCAATTTTACTCTATCTTTTGCTGATTTCATCGATTTTATTATCATTTTATTATTTACATCAAATAATATTTAAAAGCAACAAATGTTCTCCACAGAATTCTTGAGAACCTGTATCTGGTAGCCTATTCGATTTCGTCCGCTCAAAGTTGTAATGTCAGCCGATGTGAGTATGTAATCTAAGGTTGCTGAGACGCCTGTCAGCTCCATCACTGATTCAGCCTGATTTCGGATAACTAAACCAGATTTCTGGTAAAGAACAATCCAAACTAAAAATTTGAAAACTTGAGTTTATTTGAACAAATAGAAGCAGCCTGAATTACATTAGTGGCTTATCCAGCAGGTTGGTAAGTTCATCCAAACTAGTTCTGAAAACATTTTTTAGGTCAATTTTCTTTGCTTTTAGGGCATTTTATAAACATTTTAAGAACATATAGTTGATCTATTTAGCGATGTTTTAGGTTTCTAATCCCTCTACTTATAACTGACTTTCGAAGAAATATTGAAAACGCATGACACTCTGCACTTAATACTAAAAGAGATCAATGCGTGTGGTCTTTGTCACTACAAAAATGTCGTGGAATAAAGAACGGCCTAGAAACTGATTGATAGAAGAAATTAATTAAATAAATCAGTGTAAAATATAATCGCAAAATAATGTAAACCTAGCACCAAATAATTGGCAGCTTATACTGGCAAGAAGTTTTTTAACACTCATATCAAGCGTTTTTAATTTTTTCCTAGAGTAGGGAAAGTTCGCATCCGAATATAAAACGTGTCTCGTTTTCCTGAAACCTGTGATCTTACGAAAGTTGTGTTCAAATCTCCTCGTCTTTGTTGCTGTGTGTGTGCCAAAAGGCTGAAGAATTAATAAATTCAATGTGCAGTATCATTTTCATGTTACAATGCGAGAAATATTTACTTGTGCAGAACCACTATTTTAATTTCGGCGTCATAATGATTCTGTGCCAATGATTTTCATCACAGACCGCCAAATTTGATATTCATATTGAATACACACATGAACAATCTGTAATACATTATTTTCATAAAACATAATAAATGTGTACTCAACTTACATGTTTTAACAACACTTCTTCGCCGATAGTATTACAAATGGAACGGAAACTTTACTGAGCTGAATCTAGTCCGGACGCGCCTTTATGCGAGCCTGAAAAGCAACCTCGGGAACCTAACCCAGCAGTTCCCTAGCGGAGAAGCCGTGATCTCATTGGAGGAAGCTTAGAATATTCAACTCGTGTCACCTGCTCGACTGGTTTTCCACCTCTAGACTGCTGCGAACCGCGCAGAGAATTCTCTGAAGCAACGCGGGATGGGATGTGGTTGTGACGCGCGGAAGTGAACGTCCTTGATAAACAGAAAATGGAGTTCAATGCAACGTAATTACGACGCGTGCTTTTGTGTCGTATAAAGTGCAATGCAACAGTAGTAAAATATTACTAATGTTATAAATGCAGTTTAAGACTACACTTTATGGCTGTCAAAACACACCACTTTCATCACACACCACTTTTTATGGTTACGTAAAATGATGTCATGGTTTCTATACATCTGTAATAAATATATATTCCCGCAATCCATTCTAAATATGCCTTCTGAAATTACACAAATAAATAATCTCGTACGTAATTATTTACCCATGGGTTGCAAAGCACCATTCTAACAATTTTTTGAAGTCGTGGGTACGCGAATCGACCCCACACAAGGAATCGAAAATAATAATATTAGTGCTTTGGGAAGACGTATGAATTCAAATTTATTCGTATTTTTCTGGGATAATACTGTCGGAAATAATAACTCATAAGTTTTTAATTAAAATCAAATAACTTCGTTCTGGATTTATTATGAATTTTCTTGTTTTCTTCTGAAATGTTGGTGAGAATCTTCGCTACATGTAACTAATTAAACAAATGACTGACAAAATACATGTAAAACCCTTTCACAATATTCTAACAATAATATTTACAACTAATTTTCTTTGCTTTCACCAATCGAAATTTTCTTCATTAAGCAAATGCACTTTGATAATTTATTAAAACTACAATTAATTTAATAAATTAATAAATTTATGATAATCATGTTCTTCAATACCTTAAAATTAAAACATTTTAGGCCTTGTTATAATCTGAAATAATAAATATTTGTTTACACTTCCTTTGATGTAGTTCTCGACCTATCAATCTCCGCCATCCATATCCTAATCTACACTAATTGTAAACAGGAACATCCTCCATTTTCCGCTGCATTTCAACATTCGAATTCCAACACACTTCCATCGTCTGCGGCTGAACTCCCTGATCCTCATCGTAACTCGGCTCGATTGCATCTTCTGACCACTTGGTTTTAAAAACATAGGACGACTTGTTCATTATGATGTTTTTTCGTTTTTCTACCTTTATTAATTTTAAATTAATTTAAAACCTGGCGGTATTGTGGGCAATTTCTACAAAATGTTCCCAATTAATGATATTGTCCGGGTTCTTTTTAAAAAAATAAGTTTCCTTTCATTTCATAAATAAATACAGTTTGTTCGTCATCTTTTTATAACATCTGACGGTCTTCTTACAATGTATAAATCTCTTATCATTACGAATTAAATTTTCCCTATTGAACGGAACAACGGGGGCATGTTTTTATCGTAAAAAATTCCCCAAATTTTTATTTGTTGCCGTCTTCAATTCTGTTGACGTCTGTCGTTGCAGGTAAAACCAGTGTTTCTGGTGTTGTTTTTTAGAAAATTATGGACTTTTTGGAAAAGGGCCCAAAAAGGGGTTTTTTGAAGATATTTTTTAGTTTGAGCAAAATTTCCCTCTTGGACTCTTTCCCAATTTTTTGGAAAAAAAAATCTTCTGGTTTTTTTTTTTATTTTTCTTTTTCAGTATGTTAAAATTTCAAGATGTCAATTTAACTTGCCCCTTTTCCTCCTTTTAGCAGCTAAAACGTTTAAAACAAATTACATATTCAGAATGTTCTTCACCATTTTTGTTTTTTGGGCCCCATAGGCGGAAAAAATTCCCTTGGGCTAAACGGAAATTTATCAGTTACAAAAATTTCCATGGGCCCCAGTTAACAAAAAAGGGCATGTTTTTTAAAAACGTCCCGGTAGGACGACTTTTACTCCAAAAACCGGGGGCTTTTTTCCGGAGAAAAGACAAAGATTTTCCCAAAATTTTGAAAGACAAACTGCTTTGAAAAGTTGAATTGCCTTCAAGACGCCCCGCAAAATTGCACCGTTTCGGGGAAAACGCATTGTTGGCCCCTCTGAGAATAAATTTTTTTAAAATTAAATATTTCATTTTGAAAATTTACAATCTATTAAAAAAGAAAAAACAATAAGAAACCCCATGCTGTAAAAGTTACAATTAAAAAAAAGCAGATGTTAAAAAAACATTTGGTGTTTGATTTTATTAAATATTAAAATATTGTCTTTTTTAAAATCTATTCCCAAATCCAATGGTTTGAATTTTTCAGTTTTTTTTTACTTCTAAACTATTGTCCCGTAAGTTTGGGGGCCCCATACATTAGGGTTTTTTCATTTTGCTAACATTTTTATGGGGGGTTTAAAATTTTTTTGTTGTACTGTTGGAAATTTTAACCGTCATTTTTAGCACGACCGTGCAAGGAGCACTCCCAATGTCTTCAAATCAAATGCATTTTTTAATATGACGCCCCCAAATTAATTGTTGGAAAATTTTTTAAACCCGAGTTTTTTCCAAAAGATCGTAGTCGGAAAAAAAGGGAAAGTAGTAATTCACATCCTGGCTGCTTTGGGAAAAAATTAAATTTCTGTCTGTTGGTGGGGCGGTGGCTACCTTAAAACCGTGTAGAATCAGTGTTTAGAGATGTTTTGTTGCAAAACGGCGAAAAAATTGTATTACTCTCGAATTAGACAGAAAAAAAACTTCTGTTCACCTAAGACAAGGGGAACATTGACAACTTATTCAATATTCAATCATTCTTACGCTGAGGTAAACTAATAGTTCTTAAATAATTATCTTTCAGACTTTTTTCCCCTTTCCAGACAAGTGAGAAACCAAAAAGCTGGTCACCAACCCCCAACCCCTCTTCTGTGGCCCTCCCAAAAACTCCCATGAAGATTTTGTGGCCTCAACACCGAGTTTTGTGAGGGGTAGGACAAATACTTATCATCCTATCTTATCGTTTTTTCCTTTTGGAAAAGGGAAACCCCCCCCCTCCAGATGATAGAGCAGCTTATTTTTTTTGTTACTATTCAGGGAAACCCTTTATTTTTTGTCAAGTTTGCCTCGTGATTTACGAAGGACAATGGAGTTAGTGTTAGATTTGTTGAATAGTGGATATATCGTACTGCCCATCTATTATTATCGTACATTAATAAATATAGTGTAAAAATTATCGTACTTTTTAATGATTTTTTTAAAAAATATTATTTAAAATTTTTTTTCTTTAACGAACATTTCTAATTAGAATGAATGCAGGGAATATACAAATTAATTTTAATATAGAGATTCTTATAACCTTAACTTTTATTAATATGTCTGCATACATATAATTTTATAAAAAATAAAAAAAATTTTTTTTTTACTTGATTATATACAGAGTCGAACTGATTATACCGCACTTCTACTTGATTGAAAACTCCCCTTATAAATTTGCGGAATCTTGCGAAAAAATATAGTGGCGTTTCAGTTGAACAAATTTTTTTTAGTAACGTAGGGAAACGACTTGATGTCATATAATATATAATAATTAATTATATAATAATGACATTTCTTTAAAAAATAAAAATGACAAGAAAAACATTAACACAACTTAAATTTTAAAAAAACTTCATCACTCAGTTCTTCTAGTATTTCAGTTTTATTTGTAGGAAAATATATATATATATATATATATATATATATATATATATATATATATATATATATATATATATATATTATCCGCTGTCATTCGGTTAAGCATTGATTTTGTAGTTTCAAAATTTTGACAGCACTGTTTCGGTTGTTGCCTTTCATACACTCATTCTAACAAAACACCAATTATCGTCGACGTATTCAAACGATTGGAATTTTTGTTTTGACAAATTGACTTTACTGGAAACCGTTCGCACTGAGCATTGGTACGATATGTTATCCATTACACCCAAGCAAATAGTGGAAGCACGTTGAAATAAGCTATACCTGTTGCGTCGGTGTAATTTAAGACCTGAAATTAAAACGAAGGATATATTTATTTTGCCTTTAATAATAAATATAAATGTAAATATATAAACCCAATCTATTAACCTTATCCCAAAAAACGTCAACTTCAGTTTCCTTTCTTTTTTTCTCGGAAATTCAAATAACGGCATCTGTTGACTTCTCGTCATCTAGTTTTTAATTTTTCATCGTCAGCAAGGATTCGTGGAACTTTGATCCAGGATTATTGAAGGTTAACCCCTCTCTCCAGGTGATAACGCTGTCTGGTGTCAGAATGGATATTAAGAAAGAAATGGATCTTCAAAATCATATCGTTTAAGTTCGCGGAATACGTCCGTTTGTTCCGAAGAAAAAAAAAAATATTAATATTACCTACTGAGAAATTAGTTTTTGGGTTTTTTTTTTTTTTTTTTGTTTTTTTTTTTTGTTTTTTGTTTTTGTTTTTGTTTTTTTTTTATCTTTTCATTAAGCGCAGACAATTGAAACTTTTTCGGAAACATGTCGCCCCATTTACAAGGCCTCCGGCCCCTCTAGAAGTCGTGCCCCACAGATTGAGAAGCACAGGTATAGGGGAATTCAAATTTATTATTACTGCATTGTTACTGTATGTCCAAATCAGTTGGTAATGCAAACATTGATGTTCTTTTCGTATCCACAGATCTAGATCTGTGTGTTGGGGGATTGTCAAGATAAAAGTCGGTTCAAAAATACGCGAAATGTTTGAATTGCGCGGCTCCAGTTCTTTCCCAGATAAACCACTTGATTTCCCCAGGTTTGCATATATGACATTTGGTATTTTTAGTTCAGTATGATTTTCTATTTCGGATTTCAGAATGGAGGGCTAGGGAGACGGAAACTTTCCTGGAAAACGCTGTGAAATGTGTTAAACTTGGAGAATCTCGACTGAATCATTGCTATATTTAATACGGCTAACTGGATGTTGCGCCGTAGCATTCGGCATCTTTCAATTGGCGAATTTTTTAAAAGGTGATCGACAGTCCATTGAAAAGGATGGGGGACCTGAAGTCTTTCTTTGTCACTCTGAAGATCCAACGTCTACAAAATCAACATCCTAGTGCGGGAAAATCGACGTCTGACGGTGAGTGAGCTTGCTGAAGAGTGTGGAATTCTTTTGGGATTTTGTCACGATATTTTAACCAAAAGATTGAACGTGTACACGAGTTGTTTTGGAATTTGTGCCACGCTTGGTGACGGAGGAACAAAAGCTCATTGTAGCAGATGCACACACGGGAGGTGAAGTGCTACAAGTGCGACTACACAGGATCAGAACGGGTTCAGGCGTCTGTTTGCCTTTAAGGCGAAGAAATCAATATGTACTAATAGTAAATTGAAATTAATGCTTCATAAAACAAAAATTGATTTTGTGAGTAGTAAACCGGAGTACCAATGAAAATTTATGCCTTTTCTTTGTTGAAGTTAACTTTACTTTGTTCGTCGTCCTGCAAGCACTGACCAAATCACTTGGCTGAGTGTGTGGTTACTCTTTGAGCTGAGGTTGGACAAGGCAATGCGGCGGTGCAAACTGGAAAAGGGCACAGACCAGTTGACCGGAGCTGGTTGCCGAGTTTTCCGGAAATGCGGCCAGGTGGCGGCTGATGCCCGCGAGGACGAATTTAGAGGTAGCGGCCATTGGGGCCCTGCTGATGAGTGATGAAGCCTTGTGGCGAAGCGGAAACAGCCGACTGTTCGCGGGCCGTCTGCATGGAGAGTTTGAAAGACTCGCCTTGCTGGCAGGTGAGTGGTTTAACAGTAGTACTGGGGCGCCCCGTTTGAGTCTGTAAGCTAGTGTTCTGTCTCTTTTCTCTGCTCTGCCTCTCCAAATTCATCTGTGATATTCTGTCGTTGTCCTGTCTTGTCGGTGGGGAAATTGCATTATTTATTAATTGGATTAGTGAGGTCGTGGGAAGGAGAGTCATGTGATTTTGACTTTGCACCAACGGTGCGGCGGTAAAACGCGATGTTTCCGGATCGGCTTCCTATTTGTGGGGTGCATCTTTGAGCCCGGGAGAGGAGTCACGTGGCTTTGCGAGGATCGATGCTAAGGCGGTGTCACGCGAGGTCCCGCGATGGCGGCTACCGTTTGTTATATTGAAAGTTTTGTTCTCACGGCGACCGCGAGTCTGGCTTACCGATAGAAAAGGGGCGGGCGGCTGCGCGCCTGCTTTGAGAAGTAGGTCTCTTTGTCGGCCCGACTTTAAAAGTACTGTATTGGCGAGGAGGCCTTGCGATTCAAAATGTTTGTTTCATACCGGTCATGGCAGATAGTGGTGCAATGGGGTGTGAAGCCGGCCGCGCGCGAGGGGGGTCTCAGCCTGCTATTGATGTCTAAACCGGCAGTCGAGGCGGCGCCGGCAGCAGAAGTCGGTGCCCCGGGGGACGAGTTCAAAGGGGTTGGGTTTGAATACGTGCTTGGCGGAGGTGACGGCGCCTGTGAAGAGGCCCGCGCGAAGACAGAGTAAATTATTTTATTTTCCCACTGTATTGTCTTCCTTTCAATAGCGATTGTGTGCTGGAGTGTTCTAAACGGCGGTGGCCGCGTGTTGAAGGAATTAGGGGTTGCGCCCTGTACAAATTTGATCGCGAGATTGAACGCCCGTCTCGTTGAGCTTTGCTGGGAACTGCTTGATTGTGTAAAATTGTAGATTGATGCAGATTGGGGGGAGTTTAAGATTGTGACTTTGGGAAACAAAGGCCTAATCTGAAATGGTGAAACTCAGTACGAAAAAGCTCGCCAATTTCGATCTAAGGTCAAGATGATGCGACATTTTCTCATGGAAAGGCTGATGACAACCACGAGAACCTCCACAATAAACAAGGATTACTACGTAAAAGATCTGAAACATCTCAAAACGCCGTGGTAGAGAAGGTCAAATGTGGAGGAGTGGGACTTGTTTTTCCATCACAACACCGCCCCAGCCTGTTCAGCCTCAAAACTCCTGAGTTTTTGGCCTCGTTTTTTGTCTCCCTTTTTGGGAAAATTTGTTCATTGTTCTACTCCGCCCTATTCAACTGATATTGCCCCTCAGATTTTTTCTTATTCTCCAGCTCAAATGACCCCCGAAAGGGAGAGAATTATAACGATTTCGAGATTAGAGCAAATGCGAGAATTAGCTAAGAACATTAAAAAAGAAGCGTACAGGGACATTTTTAAAAGGGGAAACACAGGATAAGTGCGGGGTTCGGGACGATTACATGGAAGGAGGCAAAGACGTGAACATGTAAATAAAGTACATTTTGTTTTGCGTCAATGCTCGTTTTTTTTGAACAGGCATCGTAGTTCCCAAAAGAAGATTATTGATAGTTCTGGATCAAACGTCAATAAAAGGTCATTTGGTTATAGCTAACATTATGTAATCGACCCATAAAGTCGTGAAATATGTCCACGTCAAACGCAGTTTTAACTTTTTACGTAAAATAGATGAAATAAATAAAAATACTGATTTTTTCCTCCATTCTCACCAGGAAGTGCGGGGCAGGAGATGCACAATTGAACCGAATAAGGAGTAAGTAACGTAACTGAATAAGTAAGTAAACTTAAACGTTTATATAATTGGAAGGGTTTAACGCTTAGACACAAAGTTTCGCACAGAAGCATCAAATTTATGAAAGTTTTTTCAGGTATACTAAAGTAAAAGTTATTGTATTAGGACTACGTATGTGGGTACTTGTAAATGCAATACTTGCCTGTCGTACTCGCCTCGTTGGACAATAAAGCAGTCAGAGGACGACTGGGTTCAAACCCCGCAACCCCATCCTCGTCACACACCTTTACCTCTGGTAGCTCAGCAGTGTAATCTGCAGACTACCATTAAGAACCACCTTATGGGAGGAAATGACCGACGTATCAATGCAAAGGAATGACATTTAGATTTAATGATTAAATTACGGAAAATAGTAATAATAACTCAGAAAATTCAAAGAATTACAAAATATGACAATAATGCTGCTTTAACCCTAAGAAATGTTTAATTAAATCCCATTGGGTTTGTTTACTAGTTGAATATCACGTGTTACCGAATATTCGGATCCAAAATTTTTACGTTATACCCTGATACTACAATTTATTATAAAAAAATCTACATCTGTAGAAATTTGTTCGCTCTACAAGTTCCACTTCGAGTTGTGAGTATTATTTCCAAGATAACTGTTCAATTTTGGGGATGTCTCCCGCAACTTCTAGGTTTTTCGCCGGATATCACATTTCAACAGGGGGAAAACCACCACTCTCTGACATAAAACATTAACAGGAATAACGACGCAAGCGTAGCGTATCATAACGTGTTCTTGTATGTACTTTGCATATAACTTGTATTGATAAGGATTGACAAGGAGTTGTATTGACTTTAATTGATACATCCAGTAAGCAATCATAATAATTGTTTTATTTAAATATTTCCTGTTCAAACTGTTATGTTTCTAAAAATTTTTACACAAGTTTGTTAATTCAAGAGTCATTAGTTTTATTCCCTTGTTAAATTAACTCTCTGAGCCATTTCTAAATACATGAGTCCGTTACTGCCCGGGCGCCAACTGTGACGTACCGGTATACTGTTCTCAGTAAATTCATTGTGCGACAGTGTTCTTCGTGAATGGCCTGAAGGTTAATCAAACACCACTGTTCCGTGAATAAATAAACTGAATCCATTTATTAATTCTATACAAATCACCAATGATACAATATCTATGGTATTTTACCCTTTTCTTTATATAAATCAGAATCACTTGTTAGTTCCTCGATTCTATCGGATCGAAGAGCATTTACCGTTACTTCTTCCACTACGAGCGTCGGCGGCTCGACCTCGGCTGCTTCGCGCTCCTTCGCCGTTACCGGGTCGTTTCAACGGGACCAGCTGAGGAGGCGCTGCGCTTCCGAAGTACGTCTCTCTTCCAATTCTCCGATCCACTCGACGTCTTTTGATCGTTACTCCAAATAGCAGCTATCACTCGGCAATATGTCCGATCGACTATTGATTGTTAATACGCACAAAATCACCGTCAATTAATCTTCTGTACTTCCGTTCGTTCGCGATGGTCAGTTTGCTTTCGATCGCGGAGCAGCCCCAGATACGTCCTTCCTCGCCGGCGGCCAGCCAGGACACTGACTTCCTCGCGGCCTCGTTCCTGACGGTCGCACAACGACGACACCTCGCCGCCCGTAACCGTTTCGGCTAGCGAGCCCTCTTGCAACCGTTCTGCCGCGTTCTGCTGATGCCTCGCTGTTTCTGGGTGGAAACGCGGTGCGTTTCAATATATATATATATATATATATATATATATATATATATATATATATATATATACACACTGTATAAGAGAAAGTAAAAATTATTGTACCATTTGGGAAAACTATATGTTATGTTGCTTCATTTGGGGAAATGGTTTCATTTTATTAGTATGTCAATATGTGTGTCTTTAGAAATGAATTTTAAATGAAAATGTGTGAATTTAGTCAATTTACTAATTGTACATTTGAATGCACCGTCACTAGAAAAAATTAGTTCTTGAAGTGGGAATGAACAATTACAGCGAGATAATTTTGGGTAAAATGATGATGCTATTCTCATTATCTTCGGATCCATTTCTTCTGTATTTGGTGTGCGCTTTTGAAGCCGAAGAGCGCGGCCGTGAGACATGGAGACGCGACGAAAAGACATGGTACAGATGCAGGATGTGTGACCTGTAGAGGTGAAAGTAACTGGCTTGTTTATATGATGTCCCTGTAGAGGAAGAGACCATCCATATCAACACCTCGAGGATCATACGAGAAGCCTCTTTCAAAGATTTAATCTTCTTTTCATCGTCCTAATAATAATAAATGACAACTATGTGGGAGCAGCATCCCAAGGTGCCACTTCCGTTCGCACGTTCACAGTAATATCGTTTCACTCCCGATATTCCCATGATGGAAAGAGATGGGTGGGCTCCTCCGGTGCACCGATTTTGTTTGCTCTTGCGCAGCACCAGTTTCCGTCTCGAACCATGTGACCACTTCGTTTGAAAAGCGAGACCAGACGTTGGCCGCCATGTTGCATGGAGAGCAAGAAGTGTTGAGAAACATTTTTAAGTGGCATAAAGTGACAATTTTCAACGGTGACCAACCAAAAATAACATGATGAAGGGGGATTTATTTATTTATTTACTTATTTTACATCAAAAAACAGTTGAAATTGGCTGCATGACGTGCTACGGGGAGAACTGGAATTTCGTGTACATTTTCAAAATTCTGTGATCCCTACATTAAGTCATATAATACATGAATTTGAAATTAAATAAAAGCTCATGTAATAAAATCCATATCTATGATAAATAAGTAATACAGTTTGGGCTCTTATTCATGATGTCCTTCGTCAAGGAATAATATACTTCCTGCCGCAACATGGCAACGATAATTTGAATAACTATATTTCCCAATGAATTCTAGAAGACGTGCACAGATTATGAAGTTACATTTATGTCCAAAAGCAAAACCAGGGGCCATCTCAGCATTTGCTCAATGGATCAGGAAAACTGGACGAAAAACCTGATCGAGATGGAGGTCATTGACTCGGAGGCTGCGTACAATACTTGTTAGCAGGTTGTTTATACACATTTATACAGTCCAAATGGTAAAGAATGCATTATATCATTGTTCAATTAATGTTATTTTCAGATGCTCAGTATAATTTAATTGTATAGAAACAAAGTTATGCAGCAGAAACGATTTACCTTGATTTAAAACTTTTCTATTTGGAATTCAACTAATATCATCTGGCAAAGTGTTGTAAATAATTCTACATGTATTGCATGAAGTTGTAATGAGCTGTTGATACTGTCACCTGATGAACATGATTTCTACGTCGAGTATTATAATAATAGACATGGGCATTTTTTGAAAAAATATTCCCGCCCTTAAGCAAGTCATTTTTGACAATAACCACTGATTCGTAAATCAACAGACAAGGTAATGGTAAAATTCCTAGATTAATAAAGAGAGGCTTACAAGAATCACGTGGAATGATTTACATATTCAAATAATCGTTTGTAATCTAAAAGTTCAGAGTTGGCAAGATGGCTTCAGAACGTTATGCCATATCGCCAGCGGAATAAACATTCGCGAAATATACACAACGAGAAAAGGAAGGCTGACTGAATTTGCAAGAATTTCAACATGCAGCAATGAACTTCTAATTTTGTGTTCAATTCATTTAAATGGACGTTCCATTTAAGTTTGACTGAATTCAGAGACTTAAAATGTCGTTGCCCTAACATCAGTCAACGGTACACCGTTCATTTTGCAATTTAAATTCTGGTAATTTAAATCAGCAGTTAAATTTAAAAAGTGTCATCATTGATTTGTAAGTGATAATTTAGGAAATTCTCAATAATATGACGCACACTATACCCGAAGTCTACGGCGTAGTCGGATGCGGTAGAGGTAATCCATCTTTTCCATCAAGGATATTCCGATCCGGTTAAGTTCTAATCGATGTAACATTTATGTCTTTGAGTTAGTACGTCTCATAAATCTATGTTTAAATATTGGTTAAAACGTTTTTTTAATCACATTTTGGAATTTCAAATTTTTAAACTGATAAAATTGATTTTAATTTTTTCACTATCGCCCACATTGATTAAAAATGTGAAAATGGGGTTAGAATGTGTCTTATAACATTTTATAAGGAAAACAGATAGTATTACAACCTTATCTCGTTGAAAATCAATTTTAATTTTTTATCTGAAAATGAATTTGGCATAACAATTTGTTGACAAAAATACCTTTAAATTCAACTATTTTCCCCATCTCCGCATTTGTTCAAAGTGATACATGCATTAGAAGCCGAAGAAAAAATAAAACATGAAAAACTCGTTTCTTGTCATATCTCTACTACAGATTGCCCTAGGAGAGTGATTTTTTGAATCCATGAAATTTTTTATTCTTCTCATCTTTCAGCGTCGATTATCGACGCAGTTTAGGGTGACTTTTTCACCGCCTTATCTGGCTATACCCTTTAATTACTGAATAGTTCGACTACTCGAGGGATGAATAACAAAGGAAAGGAATCAAGAGTTTCGAAATATTAAACTTCAAAATTGTTTGTGGAAACGCTTCATCTGATTAATTCAGCTACGCTTCAAACGGCGAACAGACTGCAAATTATCAATTTCAACAATCTGAGATTTGGTAACATTTATAAATCTCGTATTTCAATGATTGTTTTACGTAGGAGATGTGAATGTAAAGAACATAAATTCAGAACTTACCTCAGTACAACATTGTACTCCTTAAGCTGCATTTTAGTACAAGAACTAATTTTCTGTTTCTCGTTTATAACATCTTCATCTTCCTCCAAATCGTCTTCGTCATGTTTTCGTAATTTAAATAACAACACTATTCTCACTGAAAATGTTAATAATTATTAAGTATTCTCCATTCACAGCAATGACAATTTTAATGCTGTCGCTGAAAATTTACTCTCTCTGCAGACATTTTTCAGTTTCTGAATAACTTGATGTTGATTCCAGATATAACTTACAGCTATGAAAGCATAAGAGAAATCAACAAATCTTTGTTCAATTTAAACTTTTACAAAAAATAAATTATTTTGATGAAAAATAGATATGCAATCAATAATTGAATCCTAATTTAAGCACAAGCCCACATACATGGATAACAAGTTATCAGAGGAAAATCTCGAGAGTCATTAGCACGGGAGATCCTAGAAATTGGTAGTAGTTTTTCCTAATTAGTACAAAAAGCCTTTTAAAAATATGAAATCCTCAATGTTTTTTGTAGTGTTTCACTACTGTACATGAAGTCACCGTATTTACGCATAACAGCATGCTGCATAAAAATGCATGAAGCAGGTTTGAAAGTCGTCTTGTATCAATAATAAAATTAACTTTGATTTACACAAAACTGATGTGACTCGTTGAATCCGATTCTCATATTTGTGTTAATGTAATTGATATAATTTTAGGTATTCAGATTTCCACAAACCAAAAAGATATTCACAAACGAATTTGATGCCGTAATTTTCAACAGTAAGTAAATTGAGGATGAAGTCATGTTAGATAGTCATATCTTTCTGACGTCACAGCCGCTAGCATGCATTTCCTCAATGGTCGTTTATAAGCCTACAAAACTATAGTTCAGCTGCAGGTACTGAAGAAGGAGATTACCTGGAAAAAATGCTAAAAACTTTTTCTGAGTATGTTGTGATAGTTGTATCTCTGAGTATGTTAGAATCTCTCGAAGCGTTAGTTCAAACGCATTTAAAAGTTTTCGACCTCCCAGACCATCGGCTAACTCCGGGAGGCTCGAAAAACCGTTATTTTCTTCTAACTTGTTTCGTGTTTTTTCTATTATGGCTCCCTTTATATTTTCCATCGACTGAACTATAATGTACCCTCAAAAGTCAAAATATTCGTTTGGAACTCCCAAAGCCCTGAGTTCCTTTAGATCGATAGGGAAGTATTAATTTTGGAGAAAATCGGCTCAACGCTCTAGGTGTAAGTGTTGACGACAACCGAGATGTGAACTAATGGACTTTGCCGTCAATCGATTTTTCGGTATCAAGTACCCACAAAAGAGATTCTAATTACACCACATGTTACAGAAAGTAACTTACTATACATAGTAAGAAGATTTATTCGCTTTCTCGTTACCATGGCTAGCCAATTAGTTTCCCCTGAAAATTTGCCATATTATGGCACAAGATTACATAACTTAAAACGTGAATTAAATTAAAACGTGATTAAAAGTATCCATAATGTACTCATACTGGTTTTGGAAGTAACTGTGGTTGACGACTTGTCTTCGATTATTAACATAAAAGTAAATTAAAAGAACACAAAACATTAACTTGTTCTACTCGCAAAGACGTTCGATAACAAAAGACAACTGTTATGAAATATGAATGGATTATCAGCAATATAGTGAAGAAAATTAGACTTAAAGTAAAAGACAAAGATGCCTCCCTATGCCAGGGAATTTGAATGAAAATAATTCATGGTGTTGACACACAGCCCGTAATGGGGGCAGTTGTAACAAAATTGAAATAAACACAGGTAAATCTTCAATGAAGTAATTGTTTACTGAGGGAGGGAGAGAGAGGGGAGAGAAAAGGGAGAGAAAGGCAGTAAGGAGAGAGGAGGGAGGGGAGCGAGGAGGGAGTGGGAGGGGTGGCAAGGAGGGAGGAGAGAGAGAGGAGGGAGGGAAAGGGAGGAGGAGAGAGAAATGTATAGGAAAAGGAGGCAACTACTATAAAATATTAAAGTGACTATTTTGAATGTATATCAATAAAAGCTGCAAAATTCAGAGGTCGAGGGGGTAAGAACAGAACCATATATACTAATAAAATTTCAAAACCATATGCAGTTTTTGAGTTTAGTCGTAACTAGAAGTAACTTATAGCGTTAAATGTGAATTAGAGGTCAATACATTTTGGTATTTATTTTGATTTAAGACTCTAAGTAACTTCTGGATGCATGCAGAAATGAATTTGCTTCTATATATTGAGGGAAGAGGGAATTCTTGTTGAAATGATGGGCCCTGTGGATCAACCGGGTCCTAGGGTATTTATAACCTTCTGCCAGGGCCGCCAGGTCTATCAGGCTGCCAGTGTTCGGTTTGGCGATTTATGAATGGCCCCCGGCCAATTGCAGTCGCCCCAATTGCAGACCTCCCAGCAAGCCCCCAGATGGCAGGCCCCTAAGAGGTCTGCTGGCAGAGCTTCATAAATACGACCCCTAGTCCCTTGGGTTTCTATGGGCCCCTGGATATTTCCCATGTATTATTACCTAAGTAGTACTTTGCCTTGCTATACAAAGACTATTATTTATGCATCAACAAAAAAATATATGATAATCTTGTTTTATAGTCCCAAGACCTGGGAGGGCAAAATGAAATAGCATTAGGTTATAGAAGTAAATTAAAATTCCAAAAGGAAACAACCAAGAGTTGTTTCCATTTGGTACATATATATTTCATCTCTATACGCATGATGATAAGTAAAGGATGCGTGCTTTAATTTGGTCCTTACTACACTCTCAAAAGAAATAAATATACTTTATATACTCAAAGTAAATATTTTATTAATTTGATTTATTTGGTCAAAATACGGAAGAAAACTGCATATGAAGTATCGGGGAGAACAATATTGGCGCACGCTTTCTTGAGTACCAGAATCCCATCTCAACATTTTAACAATAAATTTGTTGAAAGTTAAAACAACCACAATAATAATAATAATAATAATATACAAATGTGTGAGGTTATCAACATTTGAAAAACTAGACATTTTCGCTTTCAAGTAATAGAAAACTATTTGCAACGATAAACGAACTGCATGATTTGATTTTCTGCATTGCTAAATATATAGTAGTAACTCACCCTTAGCTCTGCTGCTACCACTGCAAGCAAAAGGAGACTTCAACAAAATGTGTGCATAGTGAAGCTACATTTATGCACAGAAAAGAAACACGGAGCCATCTCAGCATTTGCTCAATGGGATTTGGAGAATCGACTAAATCCTGATCAAGATGTAATATTGACCTGAAGCTGAAGTACATTTATTGCTATACAGAAAGTCTTTTTTTAAGGAAATTATACAATACAAATGTAAATTAATCCATTATATATATATATATAAGAGAGTATATATATATATATATATATATATATATATATATCATTATTTTGTTAAAAAATAAACATAATTTTTCTTTTTCATGATCAATATCATCTCTAATTGTATAGAAACAGTTACGCAGCAGAAAATATTTTACTTTTAACTTAAATTTGTGTACTGACTTTAATTGTTTAATGTCATCTGGAAATTCGTTGTATAACGCATGTATTATATGTAGATTTTTTGAAACGAGTTGTTGAAACTGATACTGAATGAGCGTGATTACCATGACGTATATTGTAATTATAAAATCAGTATTGCCTGAATATACGTTCCCACCGTTAAGTCAGTCAATTTTGACAAATATTACGGATTCGTAGATAAGTAGTCAAATCAATGGAAAGATTCCAAGCTCAATGAAAAGAGGCTTGCAGGAATCACGTGGTATTTTTCATTATTCCAATAATTTTCTTTGCAATCTAAAGGTTCGTACCATAAGATGAGCATCGCCAGAATATTATGCCATTCTAGTGGAATGTACATGGTAAATGACACGCAACGAGCTACGTGAATGGCTGTCAGAATTTGAAAATTCTGAATGCATAACATAATGAACTTAATTTAGTGCACCCCACAAATTCCCCTTTCCACCCATCATCCTGCATCTTATTAGGCAAAAGCGATGGCAAACACCTGGTTCAATTAAAAACCGCTTTAAAACAGATAACTCATAAGGTCTACGAAGAATTAAATAAATTCTTGGCAATCAAAACCAAAACTACTTAAACATTGACTAAAATTCCAATACTTTGTCAAAACTCTGATTTCTCCCACCCCAAACCACCACAAACCTCCCACCACAAACGAAATTTGCAGTCGGTCTGTCAGAAGAGCAGGCCTAATGGCCTGAGTCTCGCCACGTAAAATAAGGCATTCATTCATTCACCCCAATGAAGCATTCTCCCCATTAACCGCCAATTCTGAAATTGCTTACACGGAAGCAGACAAATTAGAAATGCTTGCCAACCATTTCAAAGATGCTTTTTATCTCAATATTTCTACAGATCTGAATTTCCAAAACGTTGTAGAGGAGTTTTTAAGATCCCCATACCAAACTGCTCCATTATCAAATAGTTATATCTCTCCGTCTAATGTCAACAAATAATTCAGAATACAAAAAACAAATCTTCTCCAGGAATAGACGGTATACTCAACATAGTTCTAAAGCATTTACGAGTACATCCTCATTCCATTGCCTACCTAACTGCGATCTTCAACAGCTGCCTCAGATTAGGCTATTTCCCGGCAAGCTGGAAAATCCATTGCAATCCCAATAAAAACATAAAAAGCCCCAAACATCCTCTAGTTACAAACCCATAAGCCTTTTACCCAATATGTCTAAAATCTTTGAGAAACTGATTCTAATCAGACTTAATGATTTTTTTCAAGTTACGAAAGCCATTTCTCCTTTTCAATTCAAATTCCACCCTCTTCATTCGACCACTCAACAGCTTTCCAGAATAGTAGAAACTACACATAAGCATACCAATACAAGCAATACTGCTCTCCAGTTCCTTAGACTTTACTAGTGCCTTCGACAAAATTCTGGGTACAGGTCTGCTCTATAATTAAGGAACTACACTCCTGATTATCTTGTCAGAATCATCAGCAGATTTCTCGAAAATAGAAGCTTTCCAGTGCGGATAAATTCCTCTCTCTCCGCCTTTAAGATAATTCAGACCGGGGTACCTCAAGGTTCACCTCTCTCTCGGACCCTCTTGTTTACTGCAGATATATCATGTACCACAACCTGTTCCATGGCTTTGTATGCAGATGACACCGCGATATTCTCTACACCCCATGATCTTTCAGTAGCAATCGACAATTTACAATCAGCCATCAATACTTTCTTTGACTGGGCAGCAAAATGACGCCTTCACTTAAACGCAGCAAAATACGAACCAAAATTCTTCACACTTAAAAGAACAACTATCAAAATAGGAAATTATTCAGTTCCTTGGTTCTCATCCAACAAGCCCGTAAAATAACTATGAGCAATCCTAGACACTCGTCTCACATGGAAACTCTACGTTACTCATCGGGTGAACTAAACGGCGCTGCACTGTTCAAACTATATCCTCTTATAAACCGTAAACCGGCGCTCCAAATTGACATAACTCATTTGTTAAAACTGGGCATTAAGACCATCACTAACATATGTCCGTCCTGTGGCGGTGCTGCCTAAACAAACCCAAAGGAACTAAGCCTTTAAAACAAAACCTGAACGTCGCCACGCCCCATGGTATGTATCCAATAAAACAGCTCCACAGATAATTGAACATCGATACCATTACTCGGAACATTTCAACATTATCAAAATAATTCTTCACCAACCTAAACCTAGTTCCCGGTGCCAGACTATCACCTGGGAAATTTCAGTAATGGTTCAACCAGATTCAGATCACGCCTTCCCAAAGACCAATCCAGACCTCCGTAACCATCATAAACACATAATCCTAGCCTACTCCTCCCTTTCCACAGCCACACCACTACCCGCTTCATAAAATCCTAAGGTCGAGGTTCTAGAGGGGATTCCTCTCACTGATAAAATTGTCAGCTAGTTTAACCTGCGTACCTCTGTGCTTTCTCAGTTAATATTAGCATGGTTTAGTGTTTGTATCCACTTCAGACCTGTAAAGTGGTTTATCCTTGCCTGGATGCAATAAATTTAAATAAATATTGTTTAATTGATATATGTGCATTCCATTTAAGGTTTGACTCAATTGGGGGACCTAGAAATTTTGTTGTTTTAACATCAGCTAATTGCATATTGTTCATTTTCAATGGAAAATACGACTGCCGATTTGAAGCGCAAAATTGCATTGAGACAGTTTTTCCTTCGTTAACTATTAATTTCTTATTACAAAACCAATTTGAAACTTCTGAAATTGTACTATTTACTGCTTCCTTCCTGCAAAGAACATTCGTGTCATCGGCAAACAACTGTTCTTCCTTCTTTAATAAAGGAGAGCATATCGTATAACAAGAGGGTTGGACTTAGGATCGAACATTGCAGGACCCCGTGCTCAATTGGCAAAGAATTGGAAAGATAAGTAAATAATGTCCTTTCGTGTCAGTACGGTATTTCTACTCTTTGAGTTCCATGCTTAAGGTACGAGGTAATCCATTCTAGAGCACACCAATGAATTCCATAAGTGGCTGCACTTTGAGAGCAAGATGTTATGGTACAACGTCAAAAGCTTTCTGGAAAGATCTAAAAATATTTCAATGAGTGTTTTATATTTAAAGCAACATCTTTAGGAAAAGAAAAGAAGGCATTTTCGTAGATTTCGTTTGATTTTCAAAATCTATGTTGAGTCTGAATAGACTTTGTTTTCTTGAGAAATGTTTCCATTCGAGCGTAGAAATGCCTCTCGAATATTTTTTAGAAAACTGTCAAAAGAGGAACTGGTCGATTATTTTGAATTTCATTTTTGTTCCCTTTTTTAAAAAGTGTCTTAATTTTTGCTGTTTTGAAAATATTCAGAAATATTCCTGTGTATAAAGAAGCATTAGTATGCATAAGGTTTTAATAAACAGTCCAGAAATTCATCTAAATATTTATTTTTTAGTTAACTGACTATCCTGAGGATTTCAAGGAAAGTACTGGGAAATAAATATCGTCGGAAATTTTAGGGAAGCGTATATTGTTGGATTTGTAGTTTTAGTCCTCTCCGTGAGATCAGCTGCAATTTAAAGTGTTATTGGAAGAGATTTGCAACTTTTTCCTGGGTTACGTACTTCTCGGCTCTCTGGTTGCCCTTAAAACAACATTTTCAGCGTTGCATTGAGATGATGTGGTTGTATTTTTATGACATTCCATACTGATTTAGTTTTGTTACTTATGCTCAAAATATCCTATTATTTTTCATTATTTTTGCCTAAACTATTATTTTCCTTAAAATTCTTTTGTCTTCTCGGAAGTAGCCATGGAAACTGGCTGATACGTCATGATGTTTAGAAATAAAGTAGAGCGTTCGTTTGTTTTTATACGATGTTCTAATCCCTTATGTGATCCAAGTATTACTTTTCCGTAAAATGTTTAATTTTTTTAAAAGTGGGAAGCATGCGTTAAAGTGAAATGAAAATTTTGAGAAAAATAAATTATATTTTACGTTTTGATCAACCGCATTATAAACTGCGCCATGATCCATCAACAGCAGCAGTCCGTATATAATTGTATGTTAACTTTAGAGAATGCTCTGGACATGCGTGTATTATTTATTGCTATTGATTTATTGATTTGATAACTTCTTCGCATTACACATCATTCTTGACAATTAAGTTGTGTGCCAAGATTTATTTAATTTTTTCACTCTTAAGAAATAATTTGAATGTTTTCTTTAGTAAAAGTAATTATGCATTAGCTATAGAGGGTATCAAAACGATGCAATAATGATACAAATATCATAATTGTATTTTTTAAAATAATGTGTGTTTTGTACAATAGGTTTGCTGCAGTGGACTAAACTCCCTTGCTGCAGTGGATTAAACTTGTTGCGGACAACCTGCTGGTGGATTAAACTTGCTGCAGGACTAAACTAAAACGGCCTTTCTTTGAATCCTGCTAAATCACAGACTATGGTAATTTGTCTGGAAAACGTTCAATCACGTGAGCTGATAATTCATGCAACAGAAAGTAAGAATTTAGGATCAAACCATCATACCTCATTGTTCCGAAGTCAAAAACTTAGGAATAATTTTAATAATAACCTCCAGTGGGATTCTATGTAAATAAAGCTACAGTTAGTCTATTCACGAATTAGTTCTTAGGAATGCTGGGCGTTTTACCAGTCAATATAAAAAAATTGCAATAGAAACCCTTGTCTTTTCGCACTTCGACTATTGTGACGTTGTGTACAACGATTTAAGTTCAGCACTTGCCACAGGGTTACAAAGAGCTCACAACGCGTGTATTCGTTTTATTTACAGTTTAAAAAAATACGACCACCTATCGAACATTTTTGAATGTAATAAAATCTGCGGTTGCGACAGGCGATACAATGTCTTTCCCTTTCATTCAAATTAATTAAAACACAACATCTCCTGCATTTAACTAATCGGTCTAGCCTCTTTGTATCCGCTAGACTCGACAAATCATTATTATTACAAATACCTAAACAAATTTAATTACAGTACAAATCATTTACTGTAAGTAACGAGCTTGAACAGCCTCCAAAGAACGCTAAACAGTCTTTCAATAATTCTTTTAAGAAGCAATTAAAGCTCTATTATTATCCGCAAGGTTTCACTTGTAAAATTTTGTCCATACTGTTCACAAACCAAACCACTTCTGTACTGGTTCTAATGTGATATCATTTCAAATTACTGATTAAAGTTACTTTATATAGATGCATTAGTAATTAATTTTTCTTTTACTGTCACTTTTATAATTGTTTGATTTTTATAAAGTGTTTCCAAGTCTGCTTTTATTGGATAATGAGCTAAATTAAATGACTATCAAAATATTAAATACTAAATAACATTGAACACATGTGGTTATTTATTTATATTTAATGATAACATAATAATATTAATTGAGGCAATTGTCTATACATACATGTGAAGTAAATTATTTGGCATCTAAACAACACCTATATTGATTTGAGAAATCATTAACTTTGAAGGCCTTTACAAAAATTATATTTTTAATTTAATTTATTCAACGGTTTTGATTCGGTCACTTGAATTCTCATCACAAGAAATCAACTATTGTTTTGAATATTATAAATTGTGTAATGTTTATCTGTTATTCACTAATAGTCGTGTTAATTGCATTTCTATTCGTGATATCTAAGCACTCAAATTTTATTCCGTCTATTAAAGTTTATATTATACCCATGAAATTTGAACTGATATGAAACTGGAAAATATTGTAACTTTGAGCTAATCTGATTATGTTAATGTAACGGTTGGAGCCTCCTGTGTCACTTCTTATCATTACGCAATTTTGCCCTTATTTTGGTGGTTTGTTATTTAATTTACCATTTTATTACCGTTACGAATTAATGACAGGTTCTTTGTTATATTTGCACGATTGTCAATTCCTTTTTGGCTCTCAGTCGCCATCCTCATTGGAGTTTAATACTTCAACGCTTATATGTATGCTGGATGGTCCCTAGTTTTCCATCCGTAAGATATAAAATGCCAATATGCCTCCTCGATCTTCTTTATAGCAAGAAATAAAGGAAAATTTCATGTGGTTAGTTAAAGATAGGCCCAATGGCCTTGAGTCTCTGCCATCACAGCACAATTATTATTATTATTATTATTATTATTATTAGGTTTTTAAATGGAAAGAATACAGTTTACTATGGGTTCAAATGTGATACTCAATGATCACTGGGGTAGCTTCATAAAATCATTTTGTGGTTACTAGCTGAATGTAATAAAATGACACATACAACCAAGAATCTTCATTTGCAGGTTTTTCTTTTTGCTGTTTTTCAGTCTCTTTATCTTCAGAATACATGAATCAAAATTGCACCAACAGAACAATAACAAAACACGTATTCCATAGTTGAAAATGGCATCAACGTAATCACACAACACGAGCTAGTTTGAATAAGTTCCTAGAATTTTGATTTAAACTAAATTTTAAAAATCTATTAATAGGAATGTCAGCAAATTACATGAGATTTTGACAACATATATTTAATGTACTGTTCAGCGAACGAATCACTTCACTACCATTATCTTGCAATATCTTCTTCATCATTTAATTATCTATCATTTACTAATATTTTAATGATTAAGGACACCTTTAATGGCTTTCTTCCACCTGGTGGTGCCAACTGTAACGATCTTGGTTTCTATCACCATCTACGACTTCATTTACTCTTTTCTTCCTATACTGACTTGGATGCCACCGAACAACCTTCGAATGATTGCGTCATTTGAACCGTGAACTTTAACCTACTTCAACTTTATCTGTTCGTCCGCACTTAACTACAACTTCTTTTTTTTATTTCCTTTGATGGGCGTGAGGCTTGATTGCCCTATACAGAGCTTGAAACAAAGTACTTAGGCACGTGGGCGTAGGTCGGCATCTAGCTACTTAAAACACAACGCATTTTGCGGGTTTACTGACGAACCTGAAGATAGTCAAAGATTTCTTCCGGGCTGAAGGGTCGTGAATCCATTGGTTACATTTCAGATTGCTAGTCCGGCAATCACAGCAAGAGATCCCAGTGCGATGTGGGTCTCGGACGAAGAACCAGCGCCCTTCTGCGACTGTAGTAGGAGCTACTGCGTAGTTCGCTCCCTTGGAGAGTGGATCGTTATTTCCAACCGATGGCTGCCGGTGGTTTGATAGGTTGGTGACTGTGCGTTTCCGTATCTAATACTGGTGTTGGTTTATGAGAAACTGCCAATCTGTCATTTCTGCATTTGTTTGGATCAAGCAGGCCCGTTTTACGTCACGCGGAGCTACGATCTGATCTACTTTATCCCAGCCCGGAACGCACTATTGCTGATCAAATCTACAGCGCCTGTCGCCGCAGCCAGGTCGCGGCGAGATTGATACGTCATTTATAAAACGTCAGCACGTAGATAGCATGTTGCAGGTTGCGCCGCTGCAAGAAAACGAGGCGTATCGCCGCCGGGAATCCGCGAGGCGATTCTTCGTCCGAGCACCACACGCCACCGGGAGACGTTCGCTGCAGCTGCGACGAAACGTTCGAAAATATGTTTTTTCCACTGACCACGGTCTTCTCAGTCGCAAAGAAACCGAAGCCGAAGCCTACATTGTTTATGAACTCGAAGATGTTCATCATCATTTACAGCTTTTTTCAGTGGCTCCTATTTTTGTTAATGTCAACACACGCACACAAATGTTGGGCGCTGCTTCATGACATTACAAAAATTACCTCATGGCGGAATGCAATAACATAAGCAACAACAGGACAATTAAACAAAATAAAATACTACTATTTCACTACCATAATATATGTTAAAAACATTCATTAGCCGAATGCCATTCCTTGTCGAAATCACTGCTGAATACTTATGCTGTTGTTAGTCTTCGGGATTCGACAACACGTTTTAATGATTTTTTGTTGTTTCAAAACAAATAAACAAATAAAAATACATTGAGTTTATTTGTCATTTTCGTTTACTTATTTGCACATGCGGCGTACATCGTCGCCATTGGTTAGTCTTCGACGAAAGCCCTGCTTATAAACGTACTTTTCCACTGCGTTAGACTGCCGAGAATTTCCACTGTCGTTAAGTGTAGTTTGTTTGTCTTTTTATTTCAAAACATCGGTGATGATTTAATGAACGTTGTTACGCAATAATATCGCGATTATGTCTTCAGTTGTCAAACAGATAACACGAAACAAAGAATCATTTTTGTGTCTGATTGAACATCAATAACATGTTATGTGCCAGTTGCGCATTTCTGTTTCGTATACTTTATTACGCGGATTTTGATTTGATCATTATTTTACATTTGATCGCAGCGCTTACTATCTTTTCTATACCATTGCTGATCTTTTATTTATGTAATACAATGACGTTTGTCTGTATTACAAATTACATTATAAAATTTTTCTTGGCTCAGACGTCGCGCAGCCGACGCTTCGCACCATTATTTCTTATTGCTAATATTATACTATTTCCTTTTCTTTCAGTTCATTTCATTAAATTTATTAATTTCTATCTTCTGACGTGACACGTGACCGTGACGTGTTAGCGCGATGTCATTTGCCTTGCAAGTTTATTTCACTATACAAAATTAATTTTACTTCTTGACGTGCTTTCCTTTCGTTACCAGTTCGCGAGTGTTCATAATTTTTCATACCCGCCTATCATTTCGACCTGATGCCTTCACGCGTTTTTCGATATTTAATAAAATTACATTCCTTTGTACCAGCTTTACATATATCAATGGTTCTTCGTATTCTAAAAGACCAATAAAATATATCATTCAACCAAATTGAATTGACCGACATGATCGCGTCCCGAAATTTGTATAATTGAGTTAATAAATTATTTCATTTTTCAGTACGCATTTGTTTACCAATAAAAATATTTATGCGAGAAGTCAGCCTTCGAAGCCTGGGGCCTCAGATATTTTTCTGTCAAGTTTATGTTAGCGCAACGCAGTTCGCCTTAGGACATGATCATTACAATATAGAAGACAATAAAGTGAAGTTTACGTGATAAACAAATAACCATATTTCAGTGGACAACAGAAGTTCTTCATCTGAATACTTGTTTAAACTTGGAACATAAACAGAGTATAAACAATATTTATGAAGACTGTTTAATGTCACCACCAATATAATAATCACATCAACAATAGAATATAACATACTAAAAGCTGATGCGAGTAATGTTGTTTGCGCATAAAATAGTTATTAATACACAATAACAGAAGAGTAATATCGATACAAATACACAATATTGTCTAGTCACACAAAATGGTAGGCGTTGCCAACATACGTACTATTCTGTGTTACGTAAAGAGGATGGGTTTTCAAAGCACAAAAGGCAACAGGTCAGTATCATTTTTGAATTAGTTGTTACTCGGGATTTAAAGAAAGTCTGACTAGTTGTTTTTTCGTGAAATGCACAATAAATTTTTGTAAATTCGATGAAAATATAGCAGGTGAATACAGTTTTAAGTTCTTCGAACAGCTTGATTAAAATTATTTGACCACCTTACAGTTAGCGGCAGCTATGTTTTCAACACGCAGCGATTCAGAACGAGTGTTTTAACAGCTATAATTCACAGAAGATGCCAAATTGCATGATCGCTAAAAATATAGGCGATTTGTGTGAAACGCTAAATAGTACATTCACGTTCGCTGGCCCGTACCGCCGATCGTTCAATCATCGTCATCTCTCAGCAAAGTTGTTTAGGTCATTAAAATTAAAGCTCTTGAGTTCAAGGCTTTCACAAGTCATGTTACACACACGTAGCCCACAGGACAAAAGCAAATAGTCTTCTAGACATTCTACATTTTTTTGTTATGTTATTGGACACACAACAATATCTATACATGGAAAGATTACAGAATACCTTCTCTCATACCCAGCTCAAATTTTTCGTTGGTAGGCCTTCTCAGGATGCTCACAGTTACGAGCTTCAGATTCTCCATCTACTCTATTTACACTTTCTGTACACTGTGAGCCTGCACAATGACGAGGTTTATTGGTACAAATATTACTAAAGGAACAGAGCCACGAGAAATCTCATTTTACTGCATTTAGCAGAAACATCTCAAAAAACTTGAATACTGTGCTGAAAATCGTTTTAAATGAACATTTAGCTCGTGGGTCGCCTTCAAATCCTTCATATTAATAAACAACAAACTTTGCAAAGAAGCCGAGCAATTTGTACAAATTTCGAATATTGGCCCCAGGAGCTTCACATGTAAAACCCCGTGCTGTGTCATACTACCAGAAGCCGCGGCTGGTTACACGGGCGCCGGTCACCCCATGTTTGTGTTTTCTCGGTGCGAGGTTGACGGCGAGATCTGTCGTCGTTTTTCCACACCGTACTTCACTGCATCGTCTCTTGTGTCGGAAGCTCTAAGCTTCCGAATACTTCGGCATGTATGCAGTATGCTGCGCGTGAGGACATATAACGAGGAAGACGTGGAAAGAGGGAACTGCGGCCGGTATTGCTCAGCGATCGCAACATAAGTTGGCAGTCATTCTGGGGAATATCAATGAGAAATTAAGTCGAATGGTTTAGACAAGTTGGGCGTTGTTCACAATGGGATAGATACCACGGGACGACGATTTCATCGTCATCATTTGTCGGTATCATGACTCATTAAACATGGATTTCTACCACTCGTAGTTAGAGATTTTTTAATTTCTACTAAAGGTTTGCGTGTGCAATATTTTTGTTAATAGGCCTTCGTAACGAAGATTTATATTAGGGAATAATATGCACAATCTAATAAAACAGTTCTAACACGACTAGATGGCAGTTGAAGTAATAAATCGTATGATGAGAGAATGATGATAATTGTCATAGTTGAAGAAACGAAGACGAAATGCACCTCCTCAAAAGACCAAGCACATTCGGTCTGGCAGTGCTGGCTTTGTTGGTGCGTTCTTCAGCAAGGACAGCAGTGAGCAGTTGTATGGTGATGGGCCAAGGTCACACTGGAGCAGTGACGTCGAAATCGAAGATAAAGTCACTTACGTTACTTCTTCGCTCTAAGATGAGAATATTATATAATTGTCTCAATTGTATTAAAACTTATTGTCACACTACACGCAGATACACCTTCAACACGTAGAACGGTGTAACACACAATACCTTTTATTGGTAGTTGTACTGAAATGGTGAATTGCAGCACGATGAGATAGCTCAAGTTCACAAGCAGGGGTGCTCAGCCATCCGCAGTTTTAGCGAGTGCAAGAAATAAAAATGACGCACGTAAAGAGGTCGTCAAAGATCTGTAGTTAGCAAGAGAGCAGCAGGGCGCACTGGTCAAGGCATACCTCACTGACGACGGTACGCCACGCATGTCCTCGTGAATAATTCTGAGTGGATCGCACAGTCTTCTCCGCCTGCAGGTTGGTACACCGCTCACCGGACTTCATTTAGGCATATTGCATTGCGGCGTGGCGTCGCGTAACGTTATTAGAAGGTCGAGAAAACCGCCACTCATCGCTTGAAAGGCGACGTTTCCAGATACGCGAGACGCCAGACACCAAATCGCCTATTGAGCAGCGTTGTTCGGGAGGTCGGTTTTCTGACGCTGAAGCGCCGAGCTCCTCAGAGCAACGGCAAAGCCGATCGCGCCTCACGGGATATGCAAAATGGAGTCGAAACATCGAGCGAGCCAGCGTTACGATAGCATCGCGCTTTCCAGGCGAAGACTGGTTTGAGTCAGCCATGAATAACGGTGGTTAGCGACAGCGTTCGACTGGTCGCACCACGCGTTGCGCTCTCCCGTTTAGGAGCAGCATCAAGGCCTGATGGTCGCAGCTGCGGATAGCGAAAGTTGCCAGAGATTTCACAGCTTCGAAATTAACGCGTGATAGTACGGTTTTTTCTTAACAGTCGTCTTCGGCCACCTCAGCACGTCATAGCAAAAGCTGGCAACGACGTCTTCGGCGGCCGTGTAGAAAGTAGATCAAAGACGCCTGGTTAGTATCAATTGAATACTTAGCGTGGCCATTTGCGTTACTTTCGATTCGACCGTTAGTGAATATCGTCGCACCCATACGAATTCTTGTAATGAAACTTCGTTTTCGTTCGTAATTAAAACAACACTATGGCCAACTACTTGAGCAAATTTTTCGCGTCACAGCTCCTTGAATTTGAAAAATATTTCATTCTTGTAGTACGAACATCATATGCCGACATTTCTCGCGTTCTCGTACAGCACCAAAGCGCTTTTGAATACCACTGAATAGTGCAAACTTCTTTTAAGATTGTCGCGAGGAGGTCCATTTGTTGAGCCCCGATTTTTCCACAGACACAAAATTAAAAACCGAGATACATTTAAAATGCAGAACTATGGTTCATTTTATTAAAGTGTAAGAATATGATAGAATGGGAACAGTGCTTTCTTTGTAAGGTCAAACAACATTGCAGTGAAAGACATGGGGTTAGATTTACTGAGCTTCTCTCTCTCTCAGTAATTGTCTGCAGAAATGCACGTAAAACAACACAAACATCCATAACAGAACAACATAAAACTGGTCAGCTCGGAAGGCTGCAAATTTCTTTTGGGAGCCGCAGACGTCACTGGCTGCAATAAACAATAACAGCTGCTCAACCCGATTTAAAGAGGTCGGCACGGATGGCTTCCACGACACTTAGTGAGATGCTCGATGATAGGTGGGCATTGTACAATATACTAAAGCCGTGCGTAGAGATGGTACGGGTCACGAAACCATCTCACTCGCTCAGCTCACGAGGTCGCTGACCTGGTATTTGCCGGCTTTTTGACCGCATCGAACATTAACGTAGAATGCGTTTTGGCAATATTGGACATTGGAGTTGTTCACGTAGTTTGGCCAAGTTTATTAAGTCAAGAATTTTTTGATCATTCAGCACCAATCTAGAGCAGTCACTGGTCTGTCAGTACCCAGTTGACAGTTAAAAGGTCGAAAATCATTATTCTGTTAATTACATAGATTAAGATCGCCGATTAAATACTTCGTTCATTACTTCTATCAGTTGTCATCAGCCAACGCTTAAGTCGAGTAGCGTTCAAATATATATATATATATACATATACATATGTTAGCATACAGTTCAATTTAAAATAAAACTAATGACTACAGAATGCAGCAAATTGTATTTGCATAAGGCTTGTAAAAGGGTGCAGTAATCTTCATTTGTTCATATTCTCGATGATCTATATGTTAGTCCATGTTTTGAGATTTACAGTACTAAGGTCAGTGTCGATTGCCGAAGGTCAGTTGTCAGCAGCCGTGATACACAGCTCAGAGGTTTACAGCTGAGCAGGTGAGCTGCAGTCTTCATGGGGGAGAAGATGATTCGTGATTGTTCACTGCACGAAAGATGATTTTTACGCGTGTAGTTAGCAAAGTGACTAACACTTCTGGCTGTCCAGTGACAAGCCGGGGAGCGACTGCTCAGACATGTCGCAGGCCTTTCTCAGGGTACGACACGCGATGCCAGTTTGCACTGCTCTAAGATGGCGGCTCTCGCGGGGAAGTTTCGACGATTGTGTTAGTTTGCTTGTTTACCCAGCCGTTCCCATGATTGCCTTGAGTGTGGGCGGCGTGCGTACGTCATTTTCTTGTTGTTTAGTTCCCACCGAATGTTTCTGGAGTTTAAGCGTTTCAGAAAGAAGTGATGTTGTTTTCATTAAGTTGCCTCCGTATGATGTTCTTCTGTCTCATTTATTGATATACAGTGTTTTTTCTTCTTCATTCAATTCAATTTACCCATATCAACAAAATAATACGAATCTGTGTGCCTGTAACGAAACATCATTATATTCGACCGAAATGACTAATATTATTTTCACTGATTGAATATTGAATGAATGAATGAATAAAATGTTGTTATTAAATGCATGAAAATGTGAATACAATGAAATATAAATTTACTTTAAAGAAGTAAATAAAGTGTTAGTCACTTAGATAATAGTTGAACGAATGAATGGATGGAGTGATGTGTACGCCTGAATACAAATGCCTAATAAAATACAATACAATGCTGAACAGCTAATTGTTAAAATCAGGTTAAATGACAAATAATACACGCAGCAAGCATGAGCATACATCATTAATACAATGCGATCTTGACGAGCATATGAAGTGATGCGAAACAGCGAAATGACATATCCAGCGGTGCATACCGATGTGAGGAGTGTTTATGTGTGCTGATGCAAGTGTTAGATATCTACAGATTTTTGGAATATTTATATCGTGAGAAGCCTGATTTTGAACGTGATTTTGTAATATTTATAGCAGCTCGATAAGCTGAGGTGGATGCTTGCGAAGACGAGCGTGTTTCCGTGCCGAGTCGCCGTTTGCGAAGACAAAGGCGATTCTTCATGGCAAGTATGGCGAGGCGGCATTGTGCGCAGAGCTTTCGTATCGAAGAATTGTTCGCGGCTTGGTGGCGCGACGAAAGTACTGGCGCGCGTGAAAGCCACGGCGCCTGCGTCGTCGCCCACATCTCGCACGCGTAAAAGCCCGCGCCTGCACGCACGTTTATGGTAAGGCGATATTTCACTCCATCCAGGCGACGGTCTCGAAGAGGAAGAGAGAGCAAAAGTCATCTATTCGCGATGTCGCAGCGTTCCAAGCAGGTGTCGGTCGAGTGACGCCCAGGTATTTCATCCTGACACGGAAGACAGCGTAAGTGTGTAAGCGGATGGAAGACAGTGCGCCGGGAACGCTTGAGAGCGGAGCACTAAACAGCATTTCGCGCGCGATTCAGCGAGACATCGCAGGTTGTGCGTCGCAGCCTCTTCGTTGCTCGCCGAATGGCAAAGATCACGCGCCGGCGCCAGCCGACGCATGGTACAGCCCAACCGCTGGTCTGCGCCAATGCTCGTGAATGACGGCGTTCTCTCGCGTCGCGACGGCGGCAGCATTTCTGGTTGTTACTGATTCCAAAGAGGTAATGTTCATTACTTTCAGTTCGCCAGTAGCCGACAGCCAAGACAAATCGACGCGAGCCGCGGAAGCTTACGCGAACAGCAGGCAAAGAGTGATCGCGTTTACCATTTGCGCCAGAGCGTGATCACATAAAATGAATGAGAGCAGCATGCGTCGCGGAAGACGCCTTTCTGTTATTTTTGCGAAAAGTTCATACGCCTGTTCGTAACGGTTAGTTAGTATCAACTGAGATAGCATTTCTGTATTGTTTATTGTTTAAGGCAGAGGTAATTTAATGGGGATAGTTGTTCACTATGAGTGTTCATTTGTGTCAGAGCTGATTTTGCCTTGTTGCAGCCAGCCTTCGTTGTTTTTGTAAATTATGTTGTTAAGGATCCTTTGTGTAGATAGCGTTTGATTTTGAGATAATTTTACCAATAGACTTATACTTTTGTGACACTGTGTTTGTATCCATTCTTAGTAATTACATTCACTGATATGTAGAAATTACGTTTTCGTGAACCATTAGTTTAGCATTCGACGATGTAACAAACGAGTTACGAACGTTGCAATTCCTTGAAATAAATGAGCCATAAAAACTTCGACACTTTAGTTTGCAAACATATATTGACAACAAGAAGAAATATTGATGTATGGTACTGTGCCTTCATTTTCGCTCTTCAAATGTAAAAGATCGTATGCCAGGAACAGACAGCTGCTGTCTTTACAGAATGAAGAGAGCCATTAGTAAACGCCTTCTTCTATGGTGTTCGCTTGTTCAAGACGTTCAGAAGTAATCACTTGTATCTTCTGCAAGCATAGTTTGAATAGTAGTGTGCGTGAGGCTCGTACCTTTACCAGTCACCAGCGCCACTATTTCCTCGGCACACGACCGCTGGCGCGGTGAATTTGCTTGCAATGATATTATATTCAAGTTATCGTTATCTTCTCTTTCGTTATGCCGCCTCTCTTTCTTTCGCATGCTACCTAAAATATTAAAGTGATTCAATCGTTTTACTTAAGTTGTGCGTATTCCTCTCTTCTCTCTCTCTCTTATATATATATATATAGTTAGTTATACATAAGGCGTATATATATATAACGCATTTAATAATTTCATGATATATATTTTAATAAATTAATATATTTATTACAATACTAAATTATTTATTATTGTTTTAACACATTTTCAAAACTATAATAATACGCAAAGCTTGCTGCAAATGGTCACCCGGATGGTTAAAGTTCATATTTACATTTCATATTAGTTTCACCTTCCAATATTATTTTGTGAAAGTATTCATATCTTTACAGGCTTCAGGTACCACCTTATAAATGAGTGTCTCAAAGAAAGTTATATTCGAAAGATTTTGATAAATCGTATCTTCTTTACCTAAAATGTGTCACGAATGGGCTCAAAGAGGTTCGGTATGAGAAACAATAGAACCAGCTTCCGGTAATTTAGCGATCATTTTGTTAGAGTCAATGAGCCCTGACTATTCGCATCAGCACTTGCGTTCATAACCTCGTACCAAATAACGATGGCGACCTAACTGAAAATCAACATTGCGAACAACGCCTGTTCGCTTTTGCTTCAGCTACCGTGAAAAATCAGCTACACAGTTCTTTCATAATGACCAGCGTGACGAAAGCGTATGACCACGCATCGGAAGTGAAAGTAGAACAGTGCTCAAAGCGGTCAGCAGTCGGTGACCGATTGTCACCGTACCAGACGCGTCAGCAGGTGTCATGCTGACAGCAGCTTGTATCTCGATGAGTCATCGCAGCGGTCAACAGTCAACACTACATAGATAATTTCTGAACAAGATAGCCAGCCATAGGGCGATCTCGTAGGAGATATTTTCTTCCAGCCGTACGCATCGTTCACCGGTTTAACAGAGCCGTGAAACCACGATAAAACGAGCCTGGGAGGTGTCGTCTTCACAGCTCATCAGATCTAGCACCATCTTCTCCCATGTGTTTGGTCCACGACAGCGGAAAGAGTTTCAGGCGGTCGAGCACGACAAAATTCTGGGAAATTGGTTGAAATACCATGTTGCACAGCCAGGTGCGGTAACAACTCGTTGGAAACGTGCATTAATGTTGGTGGGGAGTGTATTGAAAGAAGAAAGTTATCTGCCTTTAAAATAAATGTTTATTTATTCAAACAATTTGTCTTTTAATTATTGAATGCCCTCACATAGTGATTCCGATTTTTAAAAGCCTATCTAAATACATCACGCGCAAATCACTGAAGCATTAAAAATAAACTTTGAGAGGCAAAGGTTAAAGCCAATAATTCTGTTCACAGAATGAGATTCCGCCCCATCACATATTTTCTGCTGAAACTTCCTCAGCTCACCAAAGCTCGTAGAGTGCTTCTGACAAGCTTCAGAAATGTCCAATACTTATGTGTACTTGTGCTTGCACAGTCAGCAACAATATTTTGTATTGACATATGTAGTATTGTTACTCAATACAAAGGGAGACAGCATAGAGCAGAGACGGAGACAGAGGACTAAAGAAATATGTTACAGGCTAATATGGAAATGGAAAAATTAAAGAGGTGGGGTTTAGTATGCAAGGAATGCAATGGATACTAGGAATATTTAATATAGTCGTGGTTATTTCTCATTATGTCATTCTGTTTAATATATTTGTTTATGGAAAAATAAATAATCTTAAAGAAATACATTTTGACAGTCTGAAATAGCTAATTGTGAAACAGTTTGAACACAAAAATATGATAGTCAAGGAATATGAACATGTTCAATAATAGTAGTTTTTGATGTGTAAATAAACAAAACAAGAATATTTAAAGTCATTCAAACATTGCAAAAGCTTCTTTCTACAGATACAGTTGTCAAGTGGCATCGTTATTATTATATCTACGCTACCCATCACTTCTGAGATCTTTATTTTTGGATCACCACAATTATTTCACGTCAATATAACGGGTGATGATTGCATTTCAGATGTTTCTTACCACGAATTTTTAATTAGTTATTGTGATAGTTAGTCTGTGAGTTTTACGGCAGAATAAAGAATATATTTTTGATAATTATAAAATATTTTAAATTTTAGTTAGCAAAGTTATAAACATTTGTCTTTCGTTAAACACGATAAACGCACATCAATATAATATAATACTTTCACATATGCTCATATATGATTAACTGGTCGCACGAATGAATGACAAAACAGTTAAATCACTTTTTATTCACGAAATACAGCGGCGATGCTGTGTCATCTTTCGTTGACAGTTCGATTAGCAACTATTGCCGTGTTTCATCAGCTTATCGACACATTATATCTTCGAACTAAAACACTTTAGTATTAATATTGGCCTAACAGCGATGCCAGCAGTACCTGGGTTAGCGTACAACGCTTTGTTACGGTCAGTCGGCTGGCTCAACGATTCATTACGAATAAAGTGAGTAACAGCGAATTCAACACACCTTCAGAGTTAAATTCACAAAAGTCACACAGTACGATTACAGGCTACCGTGAGTTTCCATCAAAATAACACCATACTGATTGGACGGCGCGAAAATTAATTGTCAAAGACCATAGTTCAATGAAATTGTCTCCTCTTCATTACTTTAACATTAATATTCAATAACAGAATATGTGCTTGAATCGAAGATCAATGCCGATCTTATAACTAATAATACTTATCACTTCTCATTGTTAATGAGATCTTCCAATTAACAAACTAAAGAGAATATAATAAAACGAGAGTCACGTTATTTTCAAGAATCATGACATTAAAACTAGCCTTCTGCATCTTTCTATCAGAAAGGTCTGTTCGACTCCACTCAGTCACATATGCTTTGAAGGCAAATGATTATCTGCCTTAGGAATCATACTCAGTCATCAGTGAGCTGCATTAGTTATTCATATAGAATCTTTTTCTTCAGCTGAAAATATTACTTCAGTTTTCAATTGCAAATGGGAGTGTCATACTGTTAGCAATCGCTCCCAAAATCTTCTCAGACTGCCTTCTGGACAGCGCTGGGTCTGGTCTCGTTAATACGATGTGGGAGCAGCAGCTCATTACACCGAAATACTATGTTCTTCTTCAACAGCGAACTTTCTCCCTTCAAAGAAGTCTTCTCACTAGTCTCTCTTCCTTATATGAGCACCAATAATGTTAAAGATACACTACATAATAGCGTTAAAAATTAAAAGAAGTAACAGAAAAAAGAATTCTTCAAAACATGCATCAACTGGACCAAGACAATAACTGATAAAACATCATTGAGCCATGCCAGCCCAGTTAAAGATCTGCTTGAAATGACCAAAAATTTTCTCAGTCAGCAATCAATACACTTACTAATAAGAAATGTTTGAGCCGCCGATCTTCAACCATAGTAGCGACTATCACGATATTTCCAGTCGTTAGGGGTCAGCCAATGATTATATTTATCTCGTATTGTGCGATAGGGAATAGGTCAAAAGGCAGTCACCAGATCAATAAAACTGTAGAAAGGATTTAGCTTGAATGACATCTGAGTTCGAATTCAGCATGGAAATTACTTCCGACACTACTTTTTAATAAAGTCTCTTAAAAAATATACTGGTTTTCTCTGTGCCAAATAAAGTTCATGAATAAATGAAGATTAGCTCAATGGAATACACGACAGCTGTTGTCGTCTGAGTATCTGCAACTATATGCAATATTTCTGACCAACACACATTTGTTTGCAAGAAATCAATTTCTAACACTTCGTTATATTAAGAATATCACTTTCTTAAAACAGAATCATCAATCACATTTGCGGAGCAGCTGGCTGAGTAGCTTAAAGCTTGCCTTGCCGATAACTATGATAATATCTGACGAGGTAGCTGCGGTGTTATCTACTGTATTAATATATGTAAACTTATATATCCTACCACCATAACTTAAAGATACCTCTAAAATAATAAGTCAAAAATCATTGCCTCTGGATTTGTAATAAATACAATTCAGTGGGGTCATTTAAGACCGACAGAAGATGGTTATCAGAAAGTACTCTGCAGAAGATTCTGACTTCGATAATTATAAATACCGGTAGTCGGCCTCTTTCGCACTAAAATGCGCTCATGGAATGCCCTGAATACCATACTTATTATCCAATCATTACCGATAGCCACTGTTAGTTTCGGTGACACACCTTTCCTGGTCAGTGAAAGCCGAACTATGGTCAGTTTCCGACTGACCATGTATCAAGAAACATTAGTTTGCCTTCGGCCTGCTTCATCCGGAGGAGAATGGTTCGAGTCATCACATAGTCCAAGATTTACCAAACAGTCATCACAGGAGCATATCGTTACGATTCTCTGGTCGTTAAATTCAATAAGTTAGTCTTCGGTGGAATAATGAATGCCGAGCAGTTAGTCAAAGCAGTTAAATGTTTCTCAATAAATTGGGGTAGTTGTGTTAATCCTTAGAAGAATAAGATCAGCTACAGTTGTGTTCATTCCGCCACGCCGCAGTTATTATCGTGCTATGTCGAAAAAGAAATCATGGTCAATATGTATCATCAATCAATAGCAACAATACGCCTGAATCATAGTTAGTGTTAAGTCTGATCGGTGTTAAAAAACCATCATCGTCCTCTTTTTTGATATCTTCGTGAACAAGACATTAATGATTCCCAAGATATTACCGTTAACACAGCCGCTGTGTCCTCTTCAATTCGTCTCCAGTTCATGAATTATGATAAAGAATTTTGAAGGTTGCAATGTAATGAAGACTCTACAATAACTGGCCTTCAAAATTACTGAAAGACGTTCCTTTATCTACTTTCAATGTCTGGGTTAATATCGATCGTGATAATAGTCGATACCTGCCGGATGACATTCCTCTCCAACAATTATTATTGAATCTTCCTGTAAATAGAAATCCTCCTAAATATTTCCTTAATTTTATGTTTAAATAAAACCTTCCCCAGTAACTGCCGTCCTCATTCTAAACTTATAGTTAAAGATTCAAATTCGATTAGATTTCCCCTACTAGTAATTCGTGTAAGATACTGAAAGATTATCGATAAAAATGCCAATATTTAAGCTTCCAAACACTATAACATCACTGAAGACAACAATTTGGCTTTATTCGCTATTTCATTTGGCTATCTATTACGTGGACATCTGTTGAAAGTTATCCACAACAGATAACATAAACACATGTCAATCTCCAGATGTTCAGATATGGTCTGATACTGACATATGGATTAATTAAAGATACTTCGCAGAAATAATGGCGGGTCATCTAGTTTCTTATCATGAATTTTACTATGATCGACAAGCGTAGCATCGTTACCGAAATGTTCGTGTTGGAGAATGGACTTCACAGACCACTTAAAAGCGTAACTTTTATTTGATCGCAATTAAGGAAGCTGAACAAAGCACAGCATCATCTACGATTAGTTCGTAGCATGCAGGACGATATGATGGTCCTCAGTAAGGAAAGAACTCCGCATTTCAGAGAATTACATTAAGATGCATTGAACTCAACACATAATGGTTGTTGAGCCAGATTCATAATATCTTCAATCAGTTCGAACGCATCTCGACATTCAGACAAAATATAGCCGAGATCTTACTAAAATGTGACAAGAAGAGTTCATTCAACTAGAATCCCGGTCTTATTTACCGTAAGTTATTACTGGAAAGTTGTTGGCTGAATAAAGACCATCACGTCGAAAGAACAACGCTGTGTCGCATGAATTATATCAATTATGCATAGTTCATGTCTTCATTTCGCCAAAGTTGTTCTTGCAACACTATGCAATATAACAAAGCCAAAACGGCCTACTGTTGATTCCGTACATGAATAGAGCGTTAGATTACGAACTGATGTTTCAGACAACGCCAACAGGTATCATTCCTATCGAGTTTTCTGAATCACTTGACGGGATATTCGACTATTAAATATATGTTAAAGTGTTCTCGTTCACCATATTATATCAATGATATTAACTTGTCAATGATTCGTTTCCTTTATTCACTTGTTGTCATACCAAAACTTTTTCATTAAATACCAAAGAGAATAGGCTTCACAATTCCTCTCAAACATATCAATGGGAATACCTAAATATCTTCCTGTTATCAACATTTACCATGATTCTTTCTTCAAGAATTCTCCAACTTAACGAGTTCAACGCATTCAATATCAATATCATGATGTCATTCACAACCAGCAGATGCTGGAAACAAGAGAATGGGTTGAGTGTTATTCACCAAGGAAGCACTCATCGTTTAGAAGCAAGTGCAAATAGCTATATCTGATAGCTTTTTCACGTCACTTAGTTCTGATAAATTAAACTCACCAAAATGTATTATTTTTATCAACATATAGCACGAATGGCATTGTTGCACCCAGTATTATTTGCATTAATTCACAATTTCCGTGTTGATTTGTGTATTAAATTCGTGGTGACCACATTACAAACAATGTAGAAGCAAGAACTACGATAAGAGCAGATTACCATGTTGTTATTGATTTTGAAGAGAATATAAACACTCATACACCAGATTACGTGAAAGTTTACTGGCAAATCATGAAAAGATGGTGGTCAGTCCAATAGTCATCTGTGCAGCACAACGCATGTTGAATTAGTGATTTTGCCTCAGTAATGGTGTCTTCAGCGAACAACAACTTTTCATAATACTGGATAGATCAATTTTTCTTATAAGACATATATTGCTGTACTCTCTCTTGGGGATTTACTACAAAACACACTCACATCCTTCAGGAATGTTCGTTCGTTTCGTGAGTACCAATTTTTTGATATGAAAAAACATTTGAAGTGCCATGCCCTGCGAGCACATTTCAATAAAGTGTTTTCAGTTCTGTAATGAAATAGTATTTGCAGCATATTTAACGATTGGTCAAAGTATTTTTCATTCTTGTAATTAACAGTTATGTAATTTCTACGTTTGAAAGCTTATGTTTTGATATTCATTATCATTTTCAAAAACTGTACTGATACCGTAAAATATAACATACGTATTTATTTAGTTTATCGCTGTTATGCGACTTCTTAAAAAGTTAATAAATAAAATGTTCATGTGTAGTCATTACTTTGTATAATGCATTTTCATAAATACAGGACACGAAAATATGTTTATCGTTTCAAAAAGACACTATTATGAAACATATGACACCATATATTTTATAAATATTATGTTTGGTTTTGCACTGTAATTCAAAAGAAGGTTCTGCTCCTTGCTGGTGTCTGAGTCCGGTCCAACACTTGACTGATATATCTACAAATAGTGGAAGGTGTGGAAATTACCTAGAAAGCAGATGATACAGCCAAGGGAGAACAAGATACAGAAATAAAATAAACACAGGTGAACCTGAAATAGAGCAGCTGGGAGCGGCTGGTCTGCCCATAGGGCGAGTGGCTGCGGCAAACAGAAACACACATGAGAACACAAAAAGCCCTTTCTGCTTCTTCCAGTATTAAGTATTTCGCTAGTATAAGCACTTAAACAAGATGAGTTATGCATTATTCAATGCTTCATAGTTATTTGGGAATACATACATTGACAGTTACGTGAACAAATACGCCGAGCACTTTTGATGTAATATTACAATATAGATTTTTACCTTCTCATGATGCTCCAGATCGCGTATCAGCAATGTGTTAGGGTCTGTTCAACAAATACGTTTACACACCGTTCGTTATGTTGCATCTCTTCAGTTGTTCGTTTACAGTCATGCCTCTGCTTCAATAAAATGCAGTGAAAGATGTTAAAAAGGAAACAACAGGTTTAGCATTTCACATCTTTCGACAGTAAATTTCAGTTGGCGCAAAAAATACTGATTGATTGTCGGTACCGAACAATTTACGTATTCGCGAAAGAAAAGGTGAAAATACTTTCGACTTCGTAATCATTCATCACCCTTTTCTAGCAATATTTGCGTAAATAATACATTGATAGTCGACATTTGATCATCGACACCGAGAGTCTTCCTTTCTGAATAAGCGCTGGCTTTTTACTTCGCAAGAAAAAATGCGAGCAACATATTTCGCAGTTGTGTTGCCATCGAACATGGCATAACGCTTTCTGACTGGCACATTTGTTGTTCGAGTCGCGTGTTTCGTCCCCGAAAGATATTCGCAGCCGCCGTCGTGCCGACCAGAATTGATTGCGTGCCCGGAGCAAAGATGCCGAAACAGTCAACGGTCACGGTCGAGCGCGCAGGAAGCAGCCAGCCAAGCGTAGCAAGATAGACGTGAGTTAATTCTGAATTAACATACGTGTTTTGCATCGGCAGAAAAAGATTTAATAAAATAAATGAAGTGGCTTAATATTACAAACTTAAGGAAGTCGATGGTCGAATGTTTCAAATTCTTGGCTTCACAGGATGCTCCTCTAATGAATTTTTGCTACGTTAAAATTATCAAGAGATCACTTAAATCAATTTTAAGACAATCTATAGTTAAATCAACAGTGCGTGACAGTTTTAAAACAGCCAACGAATTGGCACTGCACTCTATAACAGAAATTACTTAAATGACAAAATTGAAAGTTCACGAAAATTGAGTTTTAGAATTTTCAGTCTCCTTTTCTTCGTCTTAAAAACAGCATCATTATGTTGTCCTTAAATATCGACGCCTTTTGTCTTCATTGAGCCAATACTTACCAACACGACTGCATCTTCCTTTGGCCAGTTACTGAGCGAGCAAACACCTGCTTGGAAGCTCACGCGTTGTTTTTTCGTGACAACAGCCAAACACGGCGTCAGTGTTCTCAATCTCGCACTATACCCGGCACGAAAATATTCTTCGCGTCTCTTCGGCAACATATTTATTCGTCTACTTAAAGCAGCGTAAAGATGATCGCGAAGAACGCGTCACCAGTTTGATAGATGTGGAAATCATTGCTGCGTATATCGACAGCAAGCCGTTGTGCCGGGATACATTTCGAAAACCGACGCAGCAGCAGCAGACGACTCATCCAAAATACAGATTCACCGCATTTCGCAACATTGCAGCCAAATATTGCTACGACTGTTTCCCCAGGCGACACAAGATTCGCATCTACAGATCCTAAGAATAAAGTTCATTATGTTTCAGCCTTCTGTTCAAAATGACGTAATTTCTTTCGAGAAAAGCTGCTTCGTTCACTGCTTATCACCTTCCTGTGTTCAAGGTGATTGCAGACGCATGAGCAAGTTGACAGACGAAAGCTTGTCACAGTTCGAGTTTTCGCAATTAGTTTGGCAGCAAGTACGCCCAGAATTCCAAACATTTATTGATTGGCGAAAAATATTTCACATTTTCTCGTTTTTCTCTTTCGTTTATTTCATTACATTAAAATTAAAAAGAAACTTATTTTGCGTATTATTGGTGTTGGTTACGTATTACATTACAATTTAATATTAACATTTATTCTTCGTTCATCCTTAACAAAAACGCGACGAGTTAATTCATTATTCTTGAAATCTGGGTATTTTACCGTGGGCTTCACGTTCAAAATTAATATCAGCACATGCTCATAGTATTAGGCCGCCATCGTTAGTCAGGAGCAGGTTCGTGTCTTCCAGTTGTTCAGACACTTGCGCACTCATTTTGCTATTACGATTCTTCTTCTTCAACATCAGATTGTATGCCTGTAGGCTCGTTCTTACTCCTTTTCATCAACGTTACACAATTCACGAGCGCCTGTCTTCTCCACTTTCTTTCTATCAGTGACAATATACTATTATTTGTTTAGAGTTCGGATCATTCTTATACATATTACAATTTTTTTTTGACTTTTTCTAAGAGGTTAAAGTATTTAGTTCATGTCTATATCTGTTTTTTTTATGATCTATCGTTAATGTTAGCAATACTTTTCAGTAGAATATTTCGTTAGTGTCTGATTTTCTTTTGATGATCTATTTAACGCACCCATTTCTTTTCGTATTCATAGGTTAGCAGATGGAAGGTGTTTATGTACTTTAATTCGAGTAACTTTCGGTTTTTTATTTTTAATGTTTTCTTCTTATTGTCTCATTACACAGTCAAGATTGCTTTGATATGACATTACCGTGTAGTTCGCGTAATAAAGGTGCAAATTTGTCACCTTTTATTATTTTCGAATTGCCTGTTTCAGACTCTGGATTCAGTTATTACGGTTTTAGATTTGGTGACAGATATCTTAAGATTTATTATGACTATTACTTTTTGTAATTTCCAGTCGCCATTTGTAAACATTTTCACACTTCAGCAACGAGAAGCTGATCATTCGCAAATAATACAGTCTGAATACATTACCTCATTAGTTCCCCAGGTGGTAGCACACTTTACGCTGATACCAGTAGGTCATGAAAAGCGGTTTTAAAGAGTTTTTTGTTGAAATTTAATTATTTAAAAATAATATTGAAGTTAATTAATTGTATTTGGAATAATCTTCACATGATATATTAGCAATATCAGACACTGCAGTTAAGCTCAACATGTTTAGATTATAATGGGTACTGTGGCTGTTACTAAATAAAAAAGAAGCCATACCATAACACTGGTTGCTTTACTATGTTAATGTTTTCTGTTTTAAGAAATAAACAGAATATCTTCACTTGATTAGAAACACATTTAAGAACATCTTGGTGAATCAGACTTGCTAGCAGCATGTTATGAAGACATTTATAAAGAAAGCAGAATGTTGAGTTGTGGTCAACATACCTTTTCATACTCCCTGTAATATAATTAAAGTAATAAATTTGCTCTTGCAATATTATGAAAAGCTCAAAGAGTTTTCAGTTCATAAGAATTACTAGGTAGACTTTGTTTTACAAATTTTTATCATGAAAATAAGAGACTGCCATTCCTTTAATGACATTGTTCATTTTCAACTATTGTTGCCAAAATTCGTAAGTTTTACTATGTAATGGTCATTATTTGAGCGGTCGGCACCATAATAGGTGTGCTCGTTGATACAGTCAAAAATAAAAATAAAAATTATTCACCGACGTTTTTCAAATGATTCGAAGGAGAAAGCTTTAACCGTGATATCTCATACTTGCCAAATAGCCCATAATTTTAGCCATAGTTTGTCATCACCTTCCACCGCTATCACGTCCTCGAGTTTTATAAGACTGCAAAATAAATTTCTAAACACAAATATACGATATCAACGAATAAATGTTACTGCATTGTTGACGTTAAACATTATTCTCCTGATATAAGAAAACAAAATACTTCCGTTCTTTAACCTGAGAAGAGTGCACGTAGCCTAGCGATTCAGGCATTGAATATCGGAATAATAAATGACCTCTATTTCATGATTTGCATTTTAGTATTCTCGAAACAATTTAGAGTTTACAACAGCAGCCAAAGCTTGAGACACCTTCATTCAGTAATTTTTGGTTTGGCCCAGCCTTCGTAACTCGCTTCAATAAGACACCAGTGCCAAATTTGCGAGGAACGTTATCCCATTGAATTTCTGCAGTAGCAATATTCGCGAGCATTAACAGGAACAGCCAATAAAGTTGATACCACATATTCAAATTCCATACCCTGCCATGCGGCAATACGAACAAACACGTCAGCAAAAACTTTTTGGACAATTTTTATTTGTAAACATAGCATTAATAAATCCAGAAATATTGATTTCCATTGTTTGTGAGTTGCATTTCGCAATTGGTTTTCTTAGAAAACATCGAATGAAATCCGAAATTCATTGCGATAGCACGCCACTAAATTTCACGTACTGATGTAAGCTTCCAAATAATTTTCATCAATGTATGAGCCAGTAACAGTTCAATATTGATTTAGTGGTTGAAAATGGAGTTTCACTATTTGTTTCTTTATTAGATACAAGCCGTATCGGGGTTGACACGGAAAATATGTAAATAAAAATAGAAATAGATGAAACAGTTAATGACGAAATCAATTCAGGAAAAACTACTCCAGACAGTACAGACTGGCAATACTGGGTTTTCATAATCACAGCAATGAACACGACTCCATATTAAATAATGTGTTCTATTACTTTCGCTAAAATATAGTTAATGTAGATACTGCGTGGCCGCCGCATCACGAATACTAGCCTTGAAGAATGACTCAGTTTCAGCCAGTGACATCGATACCGGGGAAGAGGCTCAGGTATCATCACTGGCCGGGAGTTCATACGAAACCAGAGTGCAGGTGATTTTCACTATCTGTTCGCTGTGTCAGCCTGTCGTTGCCTGAGAGTGTTTCTACAAGCCGGTTGCTCTGATCGGTAGTCGATCGTCAACAGATGCATTATGGGAGTTACTGGCTCAACAGCCGAATATTGGCAGGGCGCATTTTTCCTCACTCTGCATCCTGACTCTCTCATACCGAGTACGCTTTCGGCACTGTTATTGCGATGGGGGAAGGTTCGGCCTGAGCTGTTGTCCCGGCCGGGTGGTGTTCGCCGGTGGGAGATACCGCCTGGGAAACCTCGCCGTCGACGGTAGGAGATGCCGACACGATCAAAGCAACACGCCACATGACCATGCCGGGACTAATGAGCCCAGTAGTCGCCACCAACAACATATTACGTAGCGCTCATGCCAGGCGGTAACCGAAAACCAGTAGATGAGAGTGGGGCGAGGCACCAGCAGCACTGTTAGTCGCCATCACGCGTCTTCAACATAGCGCACTGAAGATGAGTTGACAAGGCGCCACACTCCCAGACCGCGTTCGCCGCGCTTACGACTTGACGTGAGCCCGGCAAGAGGAATACGGCACGACGCTCGCAGCTCCAAACATGACGCGAGGCCGATTGAGTTACGTGACACCTGGGCGGCACGAATGCAGACGCGCAATATCTGTCACACTCCGCGATGAAGATAGACCCTTTACGCTCCATGTTGGCGAAAAAGACTATAGTTTCGCGCACCGGACGGCATCAGCTTAAGCTAATAGTCAGCCAATTGATTGATCGTTGCAATTCCGGCGCGTCGGTCTGCTGGAGTCACACCCAGTAAGTGTAGCATGTTTCATCGGGAGAGGTGATTTTCCATCCGTGATTTCAAGATCCGCCGACTCACCGTTGGCAGCAGGGTCTTCATCCAGGTATCACTCACAGTGGGACACACTTCAGCAGGAAATCGATGCACCTCCGACTGTGCCTCCCGACATGTGTGGTGGGGTGCGGGGTCGCGTAAGTGTATAGTTTAGCGGTAAGAATAGACAGAAGAAAGAAGAAGGAATATAGAAAATGAGGCCCGTGTTTAGCCAGATATTGCTCCGAGTTTGCTCGGCGTTGAAACCAAAATTCAGCCGATCAGAGATATTGCTGTACCTTCCTTCAGATGAGTCGACTGAATTCGACACTAACTTTTCAGTTATGTCGAATTCAGTCGGTCGCTGGAGGAGAATTTTAGCGGCCGGCTGCTCTGACGGTAGTTTTTTGTGGTTTCTCTAATTAACACCAGGCGAATGCTGGAGCAGTATCCTAACAAACGGGCCTCGGACTACACGCGATATTTCCTTCTTCTTCTCTGTCCTATTCTTACCCTTTAAACATACACTTACACGTTGCACTATACTACCACACATGTCGGGAGACTGGTCGGGAACATAGAACTTTTCCCTGCTGGAGTGGTGTCCCACATGTGGGTGATACCTGGTTGTGGAAAACCCTGCTAGCCAACGGTAGGTCGGCGCCCGGATCTTGCCATCCACGGATGGAAGATCACCGCCTCCTCCCGATGAAAAACATATACTACACTTACTGGAATAATGACCTCAATAGTTGACGCGCCCGGAATTACTAACAATCAATCAATTGGCTTAGCTGGCATCCTTTGAGTTGTTGATAACCTTTAAATGTCTGCCGAAAGGTTATTTCATTTTTCTTCCAGCATGGGGTTTCCTACACTATTGTGTACCGTGCCTTCGCGTCAGTAAGCTATGAATGAAACCGCAGAAAAGGCGTCACAGCATGAACTACATAGCGGTTTCTCTGGCGGTACAGCGACTCGACGAGGAGACATTTGCACTCCACCAATTAAATAATGAGAATTATTATATTATCGCAGCAATCCAATATCAGCGCCTTGAAGTACCAGTTTAAGCATAAAATACCCAAACATTACTTTTTTTTTAGAATATTGCCGCTAATAATGACGTTAAAAAGACACAAAACAATATGTGAACACAAAGTACCTCCTCGAGCGAGGGTTGTGTTCTTAGATGCAAATAAGGGTTTTTGCTTCGAAATGTATTTCGAGAGTAAATTCGAACCGAAGCTTTCATTGGAACGTTCATTTTAAGTTTAACGTGTCCTGTCATTTGTAGTTTTCTTTAACTTCTAGTAATACGCCAAAGAGTATGCACCTAAGGTTTCTTAAACACTGCACGCCTATTCTTTGAATTACTTTAAACCACATTATACACCTTGACAATTGCTAAGGAACAACTGAGTTTTGTAACGTATCGTTCTCGACAGTAACAATCAAATTAAATGCAGAGTACGTAATACAGAGGACATGTAGTCTGTTTAAAAGGCAGTGCACGAAAGCTCGTTATTCATTCGAAAGTTCATGCAATTAGATAGTTTATGAAAATAGCACCGTAGGTTGTTGAACTTATTGCTGTGAAATTCAGTGTGGTGTGAGATAATTAAGAGCAAAATGTCTGAAAGACATCATTTTAGTGCTTATGATCATGGGCGAGCAGTTGGATGACTGGAAGCAGGTCATAGTGTCAATACTGTGGCAACAGTAATGGAAGTGTCCAAAAGAGTCGTCTCGATTCAAAAAGGTCGCTGAAGGTGGAAATGCTATGCGAAAGCATGCCGGTGGACGTGGAAGGAAAAAAAACACCTCAAGAGGATCGACATGTATCTCTAGTGGCGAAAAACAACAGAAATCTCGCTTAGTCAGATAGCTGCAGAAGTTGCATCCACCACCGGTACACGTGTATCTATCACCACCATTTCTCGGCGATTAAAACATGCTGGTTTGAATGCACAGAAGCCTGTACATCATGGCGGTGTTGCAGAGAGATTATTCTGAATCATTATCGCCTTGTTAGCGGTGCGGTAGGACCAGACTTTCTGTTTATGGGCGCTCACAAAGGACCGCTGAAGCATCGAACACAAAAGAAAGTGAAAATATAGAACATGTGCAATGGATTACTTACTCTCCTAACCTATCCTACAGAGCAGGGGTATCCAAACTTTCTTCTAATGGGGGCCGGATATGAATAGTTTAGTCGCCAGTGCTGAGCGAACGGACAGACGAATGGTCTGAAGGACGGACGGATGAAAATAGAAAAAAACATATTTTCGGTACCAGGGGACGGCAAACGGTTTTTTTTGTTGAAATCTCGAAATCGATGGAATCAACATTGTATAGCATTTTCTATACTTCTTATTCTCTCAGTATATACGTACTTGTAGCGTAAAGTAAAAAGAAAGAATGAAAGAAAATAAGTTTTTGTTGTCTATTGTTCAAGTCAGTTTGTCGGGAGATGACAAAAATTAATGAAAAGAATTTGATGATAAAGGAAATTTTGAAAGAAAATTAAGCTTAAATTTTGTATTAATGAAATTAAATTGTGTTTTATATTCTTTGTAATGAGTAGTATGAAGACTTTTTCGTCCCGTCATTTTTGATGGGCAATCTCTAGTCTTTAACAAAAAAAACCCACTAAAATTACATATATTGAAAAAATGTTGGGTAGTTCTCAAGCATTACATTACTTTGATCTTCTCACAAATTGATCACTTAGTAGATGATTTTCTTATTTACTGATGCAGTACCACATACGTGCTTGTTTCGAGGGGAAACTACATGGTATTTTTCAACGCCTGTGATAAAATACAGAAGTGTAAATCGTTTTGGAAAACTAACAACCGAACGAAATTGAACTTACCCGTGAATTCAGAGGCTTTTACAAAGTGTTTGTAAAAATTAAGTTTTCCATCGAAACCGAAGACGTAAAAAAATACAGGTGAAGGTCCTTCCGATAGGATGTTGATGGTTTTGTCTTCACCTATATGCACTGCGACGTCGGATGCCAACTGAAATGAAAAAATTGATATTCGTAGAAATTAATTTCGAGAACCATTGCAAATATTCAGTTGAATAACTGACTAACGTTTGCTAATGATTGATAGTGGTTGCGGTTAAGGACAAGCGAAGGTTGTGATCCAAATTCTGGCAAAATTGCTGTGTTTTTTCTTCACCTCTTTGTTGCTTGGATGTGAACTGAAACGAAAAAAATTATATTCATTTAATTGAATTTCGAGAATTAACCCACAACCTTCAATTAAATAGGCAAATCTTACGTGATCTTACTTGTGATTGGTTTACATTCTTATATCCAACTATGTACTCCTTTACTGCCCTTTCTACTTCCGTGGAAGAACTCTTAAGGTCCTTCGGAAGTAATTTTCCCGCAAGCTCCATAATTTTGTCTAGATTAACTGGGGTTTCCAAAATACCCATCACTGAAACAAAATAGTTTTAGTAAGTATAGTTCATAATAATGTTAATTTATGAACATAATTTACTTCTTTTCTTCATTGGTGTCAACAATTTTTTTTTTGTCTCCTTTTCGAATACAGCAGTAACATAATATAGTATACCTAAACGAATACATATTGTTATAATTCTGTACCTTTCAAGAATGTAGAAAAAGTTGCTTTTCTTAACGCAATACGAAAATACGAAACGCAATACGAAGCTCACGCGCGAAAGAAAGAAAGAGAAAGAGAGATAAAGAGAGAGGGAGAGAGACAGAAAGAGTGAGGGAAAGAAAGAAAGAAAGAGTGAGAGAGAAAGAAAGAAAGAGAAAGAGAGATAAAGAAGAGAGGAGAGAGAAAGAAAGAAAGAGGGAGAAAGAAAGAAAGAAAGAGAGAGAGAAAGAAAGAGAGAGAGAAAGAAAGAAAGAAAGAGAGAGAGAAAAAGAGAGAGAGAGAGAGAGAGAGAGCAAACTCCAATAGGGAGTTGTAACGTCGAGTGCAGTAGTGAGCTCCCCATTGGAGTCAGTCTTCCCTCTGTCTTTCGCTCGTGACCTTGATATACCACATCGAAACAGTATAGATAGCCAGCCAATAAGAGCCATAGTGCCAGAATACTTGGAAATTCAGGGGCTCATTAGATAATCGGAGTAAGGGCGAGGGTAAAGTAAGGGCGCGGCCGCGGTAACGGGAGAGGAGGCGCGACCCGTGATGGTGAATTTCTTCGAATGGAAACGGCATTCGGAAAGAATCATTCAGATTTGTTCGGATTTTGATTCAGAGAGAGCAAGTTTTAGAGCATTCAGTTCATTTGTGCTCTGTAGTCCAAGTTGGATTTTGACAAATGCGCGGTTGAGTCAGACTTGCACGTTATTACACAATGCAGGCGTCAACTGTGGCCATGAACGCTTAACGATACTCAATTATTCTGAATATTCGAAGTACCATCGACGTCATGACAGACGACATCGCATGATTGTCTTCAGTATTGTATCAGCCGCTATATTCCTTAGAATTGACTATTGCCTAATCGCCTTTTGGCGTAGCATAGGCAGTTACGCACGTGCCCTTTTAAAGGCGGCTCCACACATTCGGCATTCGCCGAATAGCAAGCTACTGCTTGCCCAATCACGAACAGCTGATGTGTTCGGTGAATGTTCGCTTCCTTTGATGTGTCCAAAAGACCGATATGCGATGGGTAGGGCGAGCACCGAATGTTCGTTGCTCGGCAGATAGCAAGAAACTCGTCCACACTACTCAGGATTCGGCGAGCAATTGCTCGCTACTCGCCGAATAACGAATGTGTGGAGCCGCCTCAATGCGTGATGCACGTGAAAGGCTGCATTTAAACTCGTCGGCGCCGTCGCGTCGACGAGGCGGAAGTACTACTGGCGCATCTTTTCTTGAACGAGTATTGAAGAAATGCGGGCGGAGTGGGGGTATTAGTTACAAAGTCCGCCAATAGAGTATTTACAGTAATGCCAACCTCTGTAAAATCAAAGTCAAACCTGCTACGTGTGCAGCCAGGTCATCGCTTTGGGTAGGCAACAGTAGATAGGAGTGATAGGTGCCTGCCTTGAAGAACCTGGACCTGCCTCAGCCATTTCTTTAGATAATGGAAAGCTGAACAGAAGTTCTCGACTATGAAAGCAATTAGCATGTGTTTCGCGCCAACAAAATTTTATTGCATGAAATGTCATCAGTGCTCGTTGCGAGCTTTTGCCTTCAACTGTTTATTGCTCAAGGGAGAGGGAAGCACGGTCATCGTTCAAGAAACGTTGCGCGAGTAGTAGGTGAGCGAAGCTGACGAGCGGTGTTTGGTTTAGAGCGGTGCATCTGGCGTAATGCCGGCTTTACACTAGCAATAGGTTTCCGCAATATGTCAGCAATTTGTTGCTGTTTCTTGCGCTTATCTTTACACTAGCAAGAAGGAGACGGGACAATACGTTGCGAGAAATTTGGGAGGAAGATCTTTTCGACAAGATATTGCCGATCGTTTACATTAGAACTTTTTGTTGCCGTGTTTGGTGACGTCACGAGGAAAATGGCGCGTGGACTTAAGTGAGGTTAGACTTCATTTCGACGTGGCTTGTAGAAGGGAGAAGATGCATGTCGTAATCGAAGTTATTGTGCTCAATGAAGAGATAAAGAAACGTTTTATGAGGACATGCGACTGTATTTTAAGACGAAAGGAAAAGGGGCTTGTGCAAATTCAGTGAGGAGTCTCCATATTTTTTCGTGGACATCGATTCACGTGGGAGCAAAGTAATTTTCTTTTTATCAAAAGTGCAATTATTAATTCGATAAAAAGTTTTAAAATATCTATTACCTACTGTTGATATATTATAGTTTAATCTTAAAATTGATTTAGATTAGATATCTTGATAATTTTAAACGTAACAAAGTTAATAAATAGGGAGCATCTATAGCCAACCAAAATTTGAAACTATCTGATAATCATCCATAGAGGGTTTGTAATATTTATTACTTCTTTATTTTATTAAACCTTATTCACACACCAATTTTTCGAAAAATAAGATATAACAATTAAAATAATACGTCTATTACCCTTTAACCGTGTATGTGTACTATGTGTATCTGACCGTGGCTATCATTGGCTTCTTCCAGCAATATCTTGCTCAGACTTCATTCCATTTCTAGTCCCAGCAACAGCCGGCAATATCTTTCCGAGGATGGAAACACGCGTGTTTACATTACGACCGGAATATCTAGCAAGAAATATTGTCAACATCAGAAATATTTATTGCCGCAATGTTTACATTGGCAACTTTTCTTGCGAAATAATATTGCTCGCCATTTTCTTGCAAGTGTAAAGCCAGCTTTACATTTGTAAATAGAGAATATAGATATACTAGAGTTCTAAAAAGACAGGGCCTTAGTGTAACTACATTTTCCCTTAGTGAACTAAGTGAGAATTTGAAGTATAATCTGGAGATAAATGCGACTTTTTACATCGCGGGTTGCACAACTAGAGACATTCAAAAACGTGTGTGCTCAAGTTGCTGCGACTTTCTTTCTCGTGCTAACTTACCTGAGAGCGATTTTATTTTTAATATGAAAACATATACTGTTCAGGCAAACTTTGGTGGTTTAAAACAACCGTGTTGGGAAACTCTAAATTTAATTTTACATCAGAATACAAATGTAAAACATAACCTAGTCCAACTTACAAACGTTTTTAAAAATATCAGTTTCTATTTACAAGTGGAGAATTCAGAGCACTGTACTCTACTGACGACGTTTATAATAATTTCTCAAGAAACTGTTCACAGTGACCGAAATTGCGTCAGAGTATTTTTTTGTTTGGAAAATAACGAAAAGTAGCGAGACGCGACGTTTTCCTCTACATTTACATACGCTTGTCGGCAAGCAATGACCAAGAATGGCGTCTGCGTATACCTGTCTTTTTAGATCTCTAATATAATGTAATTACGTTCATCCAAAATTATACCGAGATATAAAACTTGACACTCATTAAATTTTATGAAATGAATTGATTTAACACTGGAAGTGTAATTTGGTCTGTTAGATAAATCCATCTGTATAGAACGATTTTTCTAAGGATGAGTCAAAGTGACAACTAGTGCTGGCAACATAACTGAAGGTTCTAGAAATAAAGCAGTTCCTCGCCACTGATGCATAAGATATACATCATTGCCTCGGGCCCATTATTAGACTCCCCTGGTATCTGTTCTAGTTACAGTTGGCTAACTTGTAAGTGGCTTGACGCTTGTTTTTGATATCCTGTCCACGAAAATATAGTGCGCCATGAGAAATAATTGAAATTAGGAAGTGCAGTGTTATATGCTCTTCTGTAAAAAAATATTTTTTCTATTAACATTACATTAAATTTACTTTTGTGTGATAAATATTATGTTTATTTTAAAACCGAGACTTGAATGCGAGATGCGTACCGGTGTACGTGTTTCCGGCTTAAAATCGTTTTTGTTTCTATTTACATTCGTGGCAGTTTCCTTTTACTGATTGTGAGGACATGTTAAGAGATTTCCCACAAACGTAATTAAATTTAAATATTTCCCGGATTCGCGTACGTGCAGCGAAACACTTCTGCATACAGATGTTTTCAGAGGAGCCATAAACACTTTATCAAGAGGCGTGTTGAACAGCTGTTTGGCGGAGGGATACTTCTCTGAATTACGTGATGTTCACATGTTTAGTGAACAGTCATTTTGGCTCATCCTGTGAAAATCCTATATCAAGGAGTAACATGTGCCAAATTTAAAATTCTAGATATTCATAGAAAGCTATGTAGTACTAATGAAACTTGGTATACTTGTGAATAAATTATACCATATTTTGGAATGATGCACGAGTTCATTAATCAATGTAAATTATTTTGTCTTATTTGCGAAAATTATTGTGTCATGAGGTGTGGTATACTTGTCAATAATTGTTTTGTGCGCTGGTGGGTACAAAATATACATATATAAAAATACAGAAGCAGTCCTATAAATCCAACATGATCTCTTAAAACTGCATATTGTTTTCCCCTAACATTCCCCCGCAATATTTATAACCTAGTTACACATAACAAACTTAAAAGCTCCCCCGTAAGCTTTCTCTTTACATAATCGACATTACACTAAGCATTATATATTTATATACAAAAGAACACAAACAGATCATTCACTGGAAGACTAATCTATTCACCATTCCTTTCATGCTCTTTATCTTCACGATTGTTTGCTGGTAACCAGTGGCGTCTGATACCTTTAATTAATAGAGGGCTGCATATAAAAATTGAAAATGAATTACCTTAATTACTTGAAGATGACGAGTGACATGACACATGACAAGTTTTGTTCGTTGTAAATTTATTTATGACCCTTTCGTTAAAATTTGTTATATTGTTGAGAACTGCCCTTTTTACAGAACACAGTCAATCTTTCTCCTCCCATGGTACTTCTAAGTTAACTTTTCGTATCATAGCCGAGAAACATCGCTCTGGCTCGCTAGTTGTTGTTGGAATAGTTACCGGTATTCTCAGGAACTTTACAGCTTCTGAAAATGATGACTTCATATTGTTTGAAATAGTAAAATGAAGTTGATTTGCGCCTGATAAGTTTCTGAGTACTCCTCTTGAATAAAGAACAGAAAGTTCCGTACGCATTTTCCAACTGTTTTATATAACTCTTTGATTGCCTTCTTAACTCTTCTGAAATGTATCGCTAAATTTGCCTGTATTGGATTTGGCATTTCTATTGCTAAATTTGAAGATGATTTAACTGAAATCGCATATTAGCCTGGGTTACAATGAGATCACAGACTTCTTTGGCTGGTACTATCCTGCATATTACTTTCCAGAGTCATGACATCGTTAGCTTTACCGCTTGTTCTCGGGCAATTTCGTTTTTGAATTTAACCTGGCCGAACTTATTGCGGGCCCCAAGCACAAATTGTCTTGCCCCCAACAATATCTCTATCTTCATTCAATAAAAATTTTTCTTAATACAAGTACTGTCTATACAAATACAAATGAAAACTAATATTTTTATATAAAATTTGTTTATGTGTACCATAAAATATATAATACATTTTATGGTACACAATATGTTATGCACATTTTTCCGAAGTCCAGAGCCCATCATGGATGGGACCCCCGAAGAAATCGCTTGTTTTGCTTGTAGGTAAATCCGACGCAGTCATTAACTGCTTCAACAAAGTTAGCAATACAAGAACGAATCTCCACCATATCTATCTGACGGCATGGTAATTGGTTATATAAAATGTCAACATGTGACATGATATGATCAAAAAATGTAGCCAAAAATTAAATTTTTTTATCTTCAAGAGTTTTCAGTAGAGTGATGCTCTTTTCTATACCGGCATCTAATGCAGTTACTTCGTGATCTGGAAAAAAGAATGCTTGAATTGATGACAAATTCGCAAAGAAAAGTGTTGCTTTGGAGTTCTGTTTAGCTGCTCTTTCCATAATATTTAATTGTTGAGCGAAATAGTGAATAAAATGAGCATTTGGATGTAATTTTTTGACTCTTATCTGCACGCCATTGACAGTGACACTCAACGCATGAGCACCATCATATGTCTGACCAAACTAGTTTCTCTCACTTTTTAATATCGTCTCTAATTGTGCGAGAGAGGATTCTGAAACAACCTTTGCATTCTGTCTATGAGGATTAAAAAAGCCTCAGGATCTTTCCCTGACATTTTCCATTTGAATCACAATATTGTAATACAATAACAAGCCGATACATCGGTGGTTTCATCAACCATAACTGCTTAGAAGTCTGACGCATTTACTTCTTCTAAAATTGCCTCTCTACACACCTTCAGCATTCACTGTAACAGTTCAGATTGAACAGTTTGTGATGTACCTTTAAAAGAAGAAGTGCTCTCTAAATGTGAGTTAAACACAGAGTCAAGTTCACACGTGTATGCAACTAAGTTCATAAATATCCCCCGATTTTCAGTCTTGTTACTTTCATCGTGTCCTCTTAGGGCTCGCTCGTTTGATCCACAGAACTTATACAGTTTATTAATCTATATAGTACCTGATTTTTGCACACTTGATTGTTGTGACGTTGTATGGATTCCTTATATGCTCTACTTAATCTCTGACGTACATCTACTGAATCCAGAAGAGCCAAATCAAGAGAATTGTTAACATGCTTTTCCGATCTTTTCAGTAAGTTTCTTCAATTCACACATACCTTCTTCAGTCCACGTCACAGTGAGTGTATCATCTGAAGCTCCAAAAAAAGAAGACACGGAAAACAGAAAAGCGCAGTTTGGGACTCCCGATATATTTCCGGATTGAAAGTTCTCGTATATTGTTTCTGACGACTCGTAGCAGATTGAGATATGTTCAATATAGTTGTAGGCCTACCACGAGCTTTTATATCACACTTTTCTTGAAGAGTTGATCTTCTAAATTTCACAGTTTCTAAATACTGAACATAATTGATAATACGATAAAGGTGCGCACAAATGTGCTTTTTTTTAAATTGGTTATTTAAGGTCCCATCAACATCTTAGGTCATTAGCGACCACTGTTGCTGTTAACGGTATGGTAACTATGAGGATGAAACGATAAGGTGATGGTAAGGGGTGAAAGGACGAACAGAAATACAGCCATGCCCGAGGTGGGACTCGAACCCGCGACCCTTCGGTCTGAGATCACTAAGACACTACTGCCTTAGCGATCTCGGCCACCGGGCCGACAAATGTGCATTTGTTAATTTAAACTCGCCTGTGGTAAGGACATTGCGTTATACTTGCAGTTTATACCATGCTAGCGGCCACAGTTGATTTTGCGCGGTTCGCATACGCAGCCTTCGATCGTCTTGTGGAAACACTTGGTGCTGTAGACCTTGTGCTAGAAACCGTGAACGGCAACCGAGCCATGGAGTTTCCATAGTTTGCTTGTTTCCATTCTTTCATTATCATGACATCTGTTGTAAAGAATTAAGGTCATATGGCGTTCTTTTTATCACGTAAGATTTGATCAGTAGGCTCGTAGACTACCCTATTTGGCAATTGCATTTGTATTCTAATTTCTTCTGTAAATTGCGTCTCCTTCATTAGTTAGTTCGTTGAACAGAACTACTTCTCGTATACATTATAAAAACGAAAAACACCAAAAATACTCATATACAGCACCTCAACTGTAATTGCTGATGTCCGCCAGAGCTTTAAACATCATGTAAATCCTGCTCAAAACTGAGATTGCCTTTCCTGCAGCCTCCAAAGTCTCCAATATTGAGAAACGAACAGCGGGGGAAAGCGAACGAACTATGCCCGCTTCACTGTGTGCAATCTGACTGGCATAGGGTCCTAGAGACGATAGCGGAATCGCAGCAGAATACAACGAACGCTTTTTCGCAAGTTACACACGGTACCGGCAGTGAGCGATAGCTGGTCATATAATTGAAAGAAATGCTATTTCACATATTTTATTCTAATATCAAATAGAAATTAAATAATTCTGTTAATGACTGGGGGCGCTGCAGCCCCGTAGCCCATCTCCACCAGCTACCACGGCTGATAACCCCTTCGTCAACATGTCAGTGCCTTGTTTTGCTGGCCTGATGCTCAGCTCTCTTCATTAACTAGGTGCCTTACATACCGGAAGAGATTTCAAGGTGTATCAACCTCATGAAAAAACCAGTGTTCTTGATATATACTTTATCTTTTGGTTGTCCATGTAAAGTATGGGACTGTTGTCCTTCAGCAAGCTGTCTAGTCACACCAGTGATTTGCTCCGTTTTACTTCAGGAGGAACAAATCAACTTCCATTGATGGCAGAGCAACACATCTTTTAAGTCTGCTCACCTGACATTACTGGCCTCCACAGAACTTCATGAGGATTCCACTTGTGAAACGCTATGATCTCCTTGTCCCCTGCATGGTCAGCATCATTATAGGCTTCTATACCCACATTTGTGGTTTCACAAAATTGAATCTCACACTTTATCGTTCCTTTGAGGTATCTCAGAATTCTCTTGACCAGTTTTAAATGAACCTCAGTTGGAGAGTCTTGAACTCTTGAGGCAACATTCACCGCAAATGTTACGTCTGGTCCTGGGCCTATTGCGAGGTACTGATGTACCTGATGACGATAATCTCTCTGTAGCAACGTGCATCATCAGCCAGTGATGACTTTCTAGGTGATCATCCTTGCTCAATGGTCATCGAGATTGGGACTGATTCATCCATACCTCGATAACACTCTTTCGATATAAGCACTTTGTTTGACAGATTGTATTGTCAACCTTCCGTATCTCAAAATCAAGGTAGCAGCCTATGTCACTAACTATACTTTTAAACCTTGCCGGCAGCAGTCTGATGCAATTGTTCATTCATTGTCTTTGACCTATCCCCAAACGTGTACGTGAAACAAAATAACCAGTTCTTCATTAAAAGCATACAGGGATCCGCCATGCTTTAGTTCATGTTACAATTTTTTAGATAGGTAATAAGGCACTTAGACCAACATTTAGATGCCTGCTTCAGTCCATATAAGCTACTGTTTAATTCACACCCACGATTTGTTTTGTCTTCATAACCTCGTGGCTGCTTCATAATAATTACTTTATCCATTGAACCATTCAAAACGGCTGTTTTCACATCAAAGCGGGTGACATCCCAATTCCTTTGAACGGCAACACTCAGCAGTGCTCTCAAGGTCTCAAACATGGTCACAGGACTGAAGGTATCTGTGTAATCTATGCCTGGGCGTTGGCTGAACCCCTTCACAACCAATCTAGCGTTGTAGTGCACTATTTCATTACACTCGTTCAACTTGGTCGTATTTACGTACCGGTTGCCAATTGTCTTCGGTACTGACTGGTGGATCGATTAGAGCCCAGGTGCCATTCTCAGACGGGCTTCAGTTTCTTCATCCAAAGCAGCTGGATTGGTCTGTATCGTCAGCTACTATATCCGCGGAATTCTGTTGCGGATCACTGTAACATCGCCTTTGGCTGTTGGATTTTCGATTGAATTGTCTCGTAACTTCCGTCTTCCTCAAGATTTCGTTCCTCAACACTTCTTTTCGCTAACATAGTCTAGAGCACGATCATCTTCTTAACTGCATTCAAACTCTTCATCGGTTAAAATGTCAGCTTTTACGGTGCTGTCCATCTTCACAGGGTTTTTCAACACTTCGCTCTTGAATGTGGCACCAACGCTCACTACTACAGAATGCTTCTCAGAAAAAAATCCCGTAAATTCACAGTCACCTTACCCGACTACATACCCCTTTAGACTTTGCATCAAACATTTTGCGTTTTTGCGGGTGAATCCAGGCAAAATACACAGTACCCAAATCCTCAGATATGTGAACTGACTTTCCTTCCTTACATACAGTTCAATAGGTGTTTTTCCTGCAACTCTGAATGGAGCAGTCCAATTTAGAGGGTGGGTTGCTGCAAATATTGCTTCATCCTACAGTGATTTTGCAACAAAGTTGTATATTCATTTTGTAGTGAATATAAGATAATAGACTTTTTTTAAATTATTACATGATTATAACATAAATATTTATATCATTTTTTCAAAGAAAGGACACGAACAAAATCTCATGGCCCCCATGCCCCCTGGATCCGCCATAGGCTACATACGATGGTGTATTGTTCACTTGCCTTAATTGTGTCCTAGGTCCAATGCGAAAGAACTACCAATATACTGGAGATGACAAAGGTATGGGATGCCCTAATTAATGTGTTCGACCTCCTTTGTCCGGGGAATTGTGTATTTCACTGACGGGGCATGGACTCAACAAGTCATTGGAAGTCTCCTGCAGAAATATTGAGCCATGCTGCCTCTATAGCCGTCCATAATTGCGAAAGAGTTGCCAGTGCAGGATTTTGTGCACGAACTGACCTCATTATGTCCCATAAATGTTCGATGGGATTCATGTCCGGCGATCTGAAGTCAAATCATTAGTTCAAATTGTCTAGAATATTCTTCAAACCAATCGCGAACAATTGTGGCCCGTTGACATGGCGCATTGCCATCCATAAAAACTCCATCGTTGTTTGGAAACACGATGACTATGATTGGCAGTAAATGGTCTCCAAGTAACTGAACAAACCATTTATAGTTAACGATTGTTCACTTGGATCAGAGGACTCAGTCCATTCCATGTAAAAACTGCCCACGTCATTATACGGAAAATCGAAGAGCAGGGACGGCGGCCCCCGCGTCCTTTTTTCGGACTAAGCCGCAAAACAGGAAGTAACGCAAAATTTTGTGTTTCCTGAATTTCCCTTAGATGTTCATCTAAAACGCATTCCGTAATTAAAGGATTATCAAGTCAGTTTGTTAATAAATTAAAGTAGACGTCAACAAAAAAGTAGGGAATCCCATTCGATGGAATGGTATTTTTTATTTTTTTGTGTTTTTTCTGCATATTTTTGTTTATTTATTTTTTTTGTTTAAATTTTTATGTTATAGGGCACTAGTACAGGTAGAAGACGGTGTTGTCCCCTAAAAGGGAAAAGAGGAACGCGAAAATTAATAACAGATCGAACCAACATGTGATTCGTTTTATCGATTGAAAATTTTCGTCGTCTTTTCCCCTAACGCACAATCCAGTCACCTGCTTGGATTCCTGTATGGACCAAGCTTACCCACGGTTTGATAGTCGAAAAAAAAAGGAAACAATTTCTTATACGGCTGTTAAAGGGGGGCAGGATAGCAAAAAGGGTTAACCGACAAAAAGATATTTTTTAAAGGTTTCCCCAAACGGGGGGGGGCGGGAAAAAAGGAATTATATATATATAAAATATATATATATATATATATATATAAAAAGGTGTGTGTGTGTGTGTGTGTGTGGGGAGAGAGAAAAGAGAGAGGGGGGATTTTAAACCCACAATAACAGAAGCATTGAAAACAACACTATAACAAACACAAAAAAAACATGTCAAGGTCAAGGAAAAATGTCAACTTTATCAATAAATTCAAAAAAGATACAACTCCCAGCATGTTTTTATGCTACAGATGTTTAACTATCTTAAAAATAAAAAAAATAACAAAAAACCATTTAAAACAATTATTAGATTCGAAAAAAAATAATTTTTAAAAAATTCTATGACTTTAAAAAAATAAATTTATTGATATTAACATATCAAAGAAATATATAATTTATGGTTGAAAATAGTTATGCTTAAAAATGACAGTGTCTTTATCGTTCTAATGAGTTTCTTATCTCTTAGTTTGGGCTATCATTTCGGTTTCGCCCCTCTCCTTGCTTCACGATTTCTCTTTTTTTTCGATACCTAAAGTAAATTGAAAATGACACAGAATATTATAGAAGGAAAATCAATTTAAGGCATATTGAAAACTTTGTTCATCTTTAAGAAAATGTGTTTGGTGTTTTGAAAATGAGGTTTTACCTCATATTGCCAAAACTTTTTAAATTAAAGAAATTTTTGTAGACATCATTTGAAGCATTCAGTGTTTTGCTCCAAAAATATAAATATTTGGAATCTAACTTAAAAACTATTTTAAAATTAGATTTTTGAATTTTGAATAATCAAATAAATACTGAACTGGAAAAAAGGGGCCCCCGTTGAGGAACAGGGGTTTGAGTGAGGGGCTATGTATTTATAACGTCTTTTAAAATTAGACAAATAACCACAAACGTCTCGCCCCTAAACCCGGGGAACCCCTTTTGTTTAAAGATCTCGTAAGGCCTATGACACGTTCCATTATGTAGGTCTGGATGGCAATGAATAAACAAAATGTAAATACCAATTGATTCGAGCTGTTAAAGATTTGTACAGTGATAATAAAGGGCCCAAAAAAAAGTAGGGGGGAAAATTTTCAGCCCCCTTTTAGTAAATAAAAGGGTTTTAAAAACGGGTGTTGTTGTACCCCCAACTTTGTTTAAAATATATTTGAATGAAGCCCTGACAAAATGGAGGAAGAAATATAGTAATATAGGTGTTAAAATTGGTGACTCTCATGTTATTATCTCTACACTTCGAAGATGATCAGGTATTGTTCGATGAAGATGAAGACATTGTCTATATATCTCGGATTTTATAGAAGAGTACTGGAATGGGGTTTAAAATTAACCTTAACAAGACTGAGTATATGGTTGAAGGAGAAGTGCTAAAGGTCTGAAACAGGATGATTTGTAAAATCGTAAAAAAATTCACATATCTAGGCACTGAAAAAAATGCAAATGTAGGCAGCCCCAAAGATATAGAAACAAAATTGCAAAAGGTAGATGGCTATAAGACAAATACATCACTGATATGGAAAGATAAATTAAGTGAGTGTAAAGAAAAATTATATAACACTGTTGTAGAGAATATTGCTCTATATGGGTCTGGGGATGAGAAGTAACAAAAAGAGCAAACAAAATTGAAGCAATGGAAATCGGCTTCTGGCGCCAGTTGGGTGGACTAAATTTAATGAATAAAATTAAGAACAAAGAACTTAAAACGTAAAGAGGAACTAAGTTTTGATATAATTGAACATAGAAGTAAAAGACTAAAATGCTGTGCAGATACAAAGAATGAACGAAGAACGCTGACCAAATACTGTGGAAATGGAAACCAGCTACCCATAGAAGAAGAGGAAGACGTAGATTTACAGGGCGAAGGGTAGAAGAGGCAATCATAAAAAGAGCACTGGGTAATAAGACTACACCGATGAAGAGATTTATAGAGGCTGGGATGCGAGAATCCCCTGGGGTGTAATATAACTCGCCATACTCACCACCTACCACCACCACCACCACCGTAATGTGTTGAAAGGAAATTTTTAAAAATTTTATTGATAAGAACCCCTTCATATCGCTTTTTGGGAAGCAAATGGTAGTACATATGAAACATAAAAGGAAATAGTTTTGACGCCATGGAACGAGTTTCCCCAAAGGATATCTTCAGATAAGAAACTGAAAACGGTCTTCGGCGTACTGGTAGATAACCAACGACCTGGAGAAGAAATGGAATGTTAAAAACATCCACATTTTTTTAAGTTAAAAAAAGGGTCAATAAAAATATTGTTATACAAATGTTAAAATATATAAATTGGGATCTATTGTTTTTTAACAGTTTCTTGAAAAAAGAATTACATTTATGACAATTTCAATTAGATATTTAATAATAAATCGGAGACTTCATTATCACAATTATAAGATCGTACGGATATTGATATTTAGTTTTTTTTTTTTTTTTAATTTATTTTTATCCGATCGACCATATGGCCTTACAGAAGTGAGAAACATTATTTATTAATTAACATTATGGAAACTTCCTAAAGTTTTTAGGTTTCTTACTCGGCAAGTAATATATAATATTGTAATTTGATTTTATTTTTATTAGCTGTGGAAAGATTTTTGAGTAAGGATTGGTATAGGTATAAAGGTTTGAAAGATTTTGTTGATTTTGTTTTTTTTTTCGGTTTGTAAATGTTTTTTTGAATTTTAGATTTGTTTCGGTTTGGTGAGTTTGCTTGTTGTCCTAGTTGAAAAATGGGTATTTGGCAGGATGTAAGAGATTAAAAAATTTGGGAGGATAAGTTGATCAGATGATCAGTGATTGATGGTATTTGGAGTCATAATGAATTTGTTTATTGGTATAAACCATGATGCGTTAATGAGTCTTCTGAAAATTTGTTTTGGAAAGTTTGTAAAGCGTTTATATTACTGGGTGCAACGTTTATCCAGGCTGGACAGGCATATGTCAATTTGGTCTGATAATACTTTTGTAGGGGAGCAATTTAGTTTCAACTTTAAAGTGGATGAGGAATTAATAAGTGGATATAGTTTGACTGCTTTGCTGTTGCTAATACTGTTTAATGTGTGCTTCATGTTAAACGTCTATCTATTAGTACTCCCAGATATTTTGTGGGTGTGGAATTGTTTAACCGGGGGAGTTGTGAATTATTTATTTTAAAGGTGGAGGGTTTTGGGGTTTCGGAGGGTGAAAATCTTTGTGTTTTGTGGGATTTATCTTGAGTCGCCATTTATGGAACCAGGTGGTGAGAGTGTAAAGGGTGGGATTGAATATGGTCATATGCTAATAGAATGTTTTGATGAGATGAGAATAATGCTGTATCATCTGCTTTAGGTTATGTTAGAATCTGATGATGTGGGATGATCTGCTGATAGATATTGAAAAGAATGGGAGGACAGATCCTGAGGGACACCTGCAAGAATGCTGTTGTGTTGGAAAGAATGTGGTTTACTTGACCTAAAGTTCTATTTTGTAGATAATAGAATAATTTTGAAGATAATCGGGAGTACCTAGTTGGTGAATTTTATAAAGTAAACCTTGATGCCAAATGCTGTCAAATGCTTTAGTTATGTCAAAAAAGACTGCTAGTTGCTTTTTTGAATGGAAACTATTTGCTATATGTTCGACTAGACGTGAGGTGATTTGTTGAAGGGATTTGGTTTGAAACCAAATTGTGTTTTGTAAGTGTCATTTGAGTTTAAGAATGAACTAGGCGACTAGAATTAATTTTCAAAAATTTTAGCTATTGTTGGGAGCAGACAAAAGGGCCTGTTTTTAAAGGGGTCTTTAGGATTAGTTTTTGGTTTATTGATTGGTAATATAATACGTGTTTCAAGTTTGAGGGAAGCAGCCAATTCGAGTCAGCATTGAAGGTTGTTATGGCTGCAATGCAGCTGAAGGGAAGTTGTTTAAGTGTTTGGTTTGTAATGTTGTCGTGTCCGGTGATTTTTGTTTTTCAGTGTTTGTTTGATTTTGGGTTTCACTGGGAGATAAATGAATAGTGTGGAACTGTAGTGTGATTGTTTCATAATCTGTTATTTCTGTATTAAATTTGCTGGTTAATTATTAAATTTCGGTTTGAATGTTTCAGAGAGGTGTTTTGCTATTATTTCGGCTTTTTGGTGTTCGGGATAAATTAATACATTGTTTGAAATAAGAGGAGGAACATTGCTTTTCTCTTTAGTGAAGTATTTAATAGTTTGCCATTGCTGTCGAAGTTTAGGTGGAGTTGTTGAAGATGCTGCTGGAATTTGAGATGTTTGTGATTGGTAATCATGATTTTAATTTTTTTGGTAAGTTTGTTTAGTTTCTTTTGAGTGTCGTTTCGTTTAAAAAACCATTTGGGGTCTAATGGCCCGTTTGGTTTTTAAAGTGATTTATGATATAATATGGAAGTGCATCAGCATTTGGTTTGTTAGTTGTAATGTGAGGAGTAGTTGATTCGGAGTGAGCTTTTGTGATTGTTTGAATGATATTATGATTGAGTTATTGAGATCATCATTTTTGTATACGAGTTGGAAAGATTATTTTTTAGCCCAATTAACATTTTAAAATAGTTCCAATTGGTATAACCTTTTATTTTGGTGTTTGATGGTGAATAGTGTCATTTGATATGTCAATGGTAATTTTAATAGGTAGTGATCTGAGTCTAATTCTGCTATTACTATTTGTTGAATTGTTTGGTAGAAATTTTAGTTATAACTAAATCGAGTATATCAGGGTACATTTGTATTGTTAGAAAAAAACGTAGAACTTGGAGCATGAATATATATATTGTTGTAAGGCTGATTTGAGTAGTCTTTTGCCATGGTAATTGTTGATTACATCCCAGGCTTGATTTTTGCAGTTGAGATCACCAAAATTAAAGTTGAAGTGTTTAGAAAATATTTCATTTAGTTCATTATAGGAAATTTTTGGTTTGGTGTCTGTAGGGCAATGATATTTATTGGTCCGTTATTGGGATAAATTTGGATTGCTAATTTCAAGGTATTTGTTGTAGGGGAATGAATTTGTGAGTGTTTTAGTTTACTATTATAGCTATTTCTGTCCTCCAGAGGCAATTAGTCTGGACCTGTCACTTTTATATATTTTGTAGCCCTATAACTAGCTTTCTTTTGGAACAAAGATGGGTTTACTGATGCAGGGAACGTGAATGTTATGATGGTGTAAGAAGGTGAAAGAGAGTATCCTGTTTTTAACACGTTAGCATTGAAGTTTAAAAATAGTTAAACCTTTGGATTATCCATTTTGGATTGTTGGATTGGTAGGGTGATATTGCTAATAGGCAGGGGATATGTTAGAAGTAAATATAGGTTCTTAAATTTATTGATTTTATCCTTTCATGAAGGATTGTAGAACACGCAGAAAATTTTAGGAAGTTTTGTAATTTTTTCCCAAAAATAGAACATAAATTCTTCACTGTTATCATAGATCTATATTAGAATAAATGAACTTGTTGGAAAAAGGAAACTGTTTGGAGTGATTAGAAAGTATGTTTATTGCGGTTGTATTATCCATGTTGATTGATTGACGACAAAAAATTTTGAATTTGGGGCATTAGCGTTGACAGAACTTGGAAACTACTTTGTAATAATTTTTAGTTAGTAAATTTTCTAGGTTACTTGTGTGGTTATTCCATTGATTAGTTGAGGCGTTAATTGGGTGTAATTTGAATTTGGTCTAGTGGAAGTGGAGGAAAATGTTGACTAAAGTTTGTTGGGGTAAAATCAGCATTGGTGGGAACCGAGTGATTAAATGTATTCATTTTAGGGGGTAGTTTATTATTTGTGTTTCAGAGGTTGTAATTTACGGTTTTGTTCAAGTTTTGGGATAATTTTTGTATGTAGGGCATCCTTTATAATTAGCTTTTGGTTCTGAAAACAATTAATACATTTGGGAGTTGCTTCATTTTGGTAGTTTTACATTCTGTGTAATGATGATTACCTATGCATCTGACGCATCTTGGGCTGAGCCCAGTTAGCTTGAGTGGCCATAACGCTGACATTTTTACATTGTATTGGGCCCTGTGTATTAGTTCTAATATATACTTAATTCTACAATAATATAGCTACTAAGATTTAATATTTGTCTGGGTTCTTCATTGTCAATAAGATCTACTGCCACTGTTTGCATAGGTGTTTTATCTTTGTTGTAAAGTCTGGTGCACTTTAAAACTGAAAAGTTTTAGATTTGAGTTCGTTTATAATATCTTCGTCTTTGAAGTACGTGGGAAAATCCTTGAGAACAACTGCAAATTTTTGACTGTAGGGGCCCCATAGGAGTGGAATTGTACATTGTTTTGATCACAGAAATGTCTGAAATCAGAAAGTCTTTAATTTCTTGGAAAATATTTTAATATTGTTATTTTCAGTTTTTTTGTGAAAGTTTCGAGGTAACACTTTAATGTCATTGATAAGGCGGTTATAGTTTTCAACTCGTGGATTATTATTGGGGGGATTTTATTTTTGTTGCTAGATTTTCATTTAGTTGAATATTTTATTAACTGGTTCATTTGTTTGAAGTAGTTCATATCATTACTCACTGGTACGGGCATAACTAGTGTTCACTATCATGGTGCCTTTTAAGTCTTTACGCTCTTCTGATTCAGTAGATTGGTAAGTACTTACATCTTTGTGGGGTTGGGTTTAATTTAATTTAAAGTTTAGTTTTGAGTTGCACTTGCAGGTTGTTGATGTTATGGGGGCTGTTGGTTGGTAATGCAGCGGGAATGGGGTATAACCATTTTTTGCATTGAGGGTTTTGCTGCTAGTAGTAATTGTTTTTTAAGTTTGGTGGTGGATGAGTTCTTCACATCCATATCCGGGGGGTTGCTTCATTCATAGCTTGAGATACCAGAGAGCCGGTTTCTGCTAAGCTTACTTCGTGGGCATTATGTTTTCATCACGGATCACTTTCACAAAGTTGACACTGGTTTCACTATACACTCGGAAACGTTCACTTTTTCAGTTGTTGGCCTTTTATGCTGCAATGCGCATTTTTGGCCGTGGGCCCCAGAACTGGTGCGGTTAATCACTGCGCGTCCTGGTTACAACTGATAAGCTGATACTAACTCGGGCTGTGACTACTGAACGCGAAAGGTTAGCGTGCGGAGCGCTCGAGGTGCCTCGACGAGGCTGCTCGAACTCGTTGATATTTAGTGAGGTGCAGACCATTTACGGTAGAAAACAACGTTCTTGAAGATAATATGATTTTCTTTACTTACAAAATTATTTCATTAGAATTAATAATGAAAATTTAATCGAGAGGGAAAAGGCACGGTTACGAACAGGTCAATTCCAAGCGTATCGCCCTTTTCAAGCAAATCAGAGCTGAAAAAAGTATTAAAGGGGAAGAGAAGATTCCCACATATGTGTGGGGGAAAAACGAAATGTTTAAATATGAAACATATTTTGGGGGCTTGTAACGGATTAAAGCCTCGTCAAAACCATTGATCGATTTTTAAAAAAAAAAAGTCGTAAAAAACGCTTACATGCTCAAGATGGGCTTTAACTTCATTATAAAAAGGTTCTAAAAATTTCCCCACGATCATGAATGCCCAATTTGAAAAAGGGAACCCCCATTTTCATCTAATAGTAGCCCAATTTTGGGGAATTTCCCAACAATTTAGCCCTTTTACTAAAAAAAATTTAGCGTCCTGTTCCGGCAGAGATGGCTAAGAACAACACCTGCAGTCAGTGCAGTGTTCGGGGTAGAATTGTTAGGTTTGGCCCCATGACGATTTCGACCCCAGCTGGTTAGATAAACAAAACACCCTGTCCGGAAATCTGCGACGGGATGCTTTGAAAAATAGTTTTAATGGTTTCTCCGATCAATACAAGGCAATCCCGCGGTCCGGGTTCCTTCCCCTTTCCCTTATAGTCCCGAGCCATGCGACTTTCCTTCCCCGTCCTTGTCCCTTTATTTTCTTTAAACAAAATTTAATTTATGCATTATAGGGCCTCCAGAGTTGAGGCCGGAAAATTTGAAAATTGGGAATGGGGGATCTGACGGGGATTCTGCCATTGGGAAATCTTGTGAGCCTGCGCTGATCAAAACCCGGAGCCTTTTTTTCCATCCCCGATTAAATTTTACGACCTTAGTGTAACAATTTATTGGGAAAATAACAATGTCTCTTTTGGGGGTTGACATATCGACAGGGGGGCGTTAATGGTTAAATTTTGAACTCTACAACTTACTTTTCTTTTTTTTGTAAAAATTCATCCCCCGGTCTGATAAGGGTGATGTTGCGAAACTTCCCATACAGGATATGGGATCTTCTCCCCCTATCTTCATAAGGGCCCTTTAAATTCAAAATTTCATTCTCCGTCTTAATCCTAAAAAAATCTTAGCCTGCCATATCAATTTCAGTAAAGAATTAAAAGTTATTTCCCCTCCCTTTTTCAACAAGCAACATATTTTACCAAAGTCGATCCATCGCTACTGGGAAATTTCATTTTTTTCACTTTGCATAATACATGCACTTCTGTCTACCTGAAGCATAATATATTTTAATGTTCACAATCTAACGAAACAATTAATAGAACGATTTTCAATTATTAACTCTCAATTCTTGGTTTGTAACCTTCTCTGTGATTGGTCAAAAACTTGTAGCATAATGAAATCTGTATCATAATGAGTATCATTTTGCAACGGGCTGCAGCCATCAAATGAATTGTACAATGGGATTTGAAAAAAAAAATTTAATAGTATCCCATCCAACATTTGTTTGATTTTCATCCCTCAATCCTTTCTAACTGGATTTTATCCCATAAATCTTTCAATTTCGCCTACCCTAGGTCTCTCAATTCAATCAAACCTCAAATGGAATGTACATATAACAGAAGTAAACACTAAATTAAGCTCATAACGTGATGCACTCAAAATTCTTTCTAATTCTGTCACTCTTCATGCAGCTCGATGAGTGTATTTTGCAAATGTACATTCCCTGAGATATGGCATAATATTCTGGGGAAGCTCATCCCCCAGACCTTTAGACTGCAAAAGAAAATAATCCGAATAATGAAAAAATGCCATCCACGAGATCCATGCAAGCCACTTTTCATATAGCTTGGAATCTTACCATTGCCTTGCCTATTTATTTACGAATCTGTATTTGTCAAAACTGACTTACTTACGGTGGGAACATATTTTCATGTAATACTGATATTTATAGTTACAACACTCGACGTAGAAATCATGTTCATCAAGTGTCAGTATCAACAGCTCACTACAAGAAATCCGCATACATGTACGTTACTTTACAACGCATTGCCAGATGAAATTAAACAATTGAAATTGGTACACAAATTTAAGTTAAAAGTAAAATCATTTCTCCTGTAAAACTGTTTCTTTACATTTGCATTGTATAATTAAAAAAAGACTTAATATGCCTGTAATGTACTTCAGCTTCCGGGTCAATGACCCCCATCTCGATCGGGTTTTTGTCCAGTTGCCCTGATCCATTGAGCAAATGCTGAGTTGGCCCCTTGATTTGCTTCTGGACGTAAACGTAGCTTCACTATGCGCACGTTTTGTTGAGCTTTTCTTTTGCTTGAAGTGGTAGTAGAGCTTAGGGTGAGTTTCCATTTTATTAGCAATACAGAAAAATCAAATCCATGCGTTCGTTTACCGTTAAAAATAAGTTTTCTATAATTGGGCAATGAAATATTATTATTATTATTATTATTATTATTATTATTATTATTATTTATTATTATAACTATTACTATTATTTCTTACAAATAGCAACAGTTAAAATGTTGGGAAGGGATTCTGAAACTCAAGAAAACTTGCGCAGTTGATTTCCTCCCTTATACGTTACATACAGTTTTTTACTGTTTTTCACTAAATAAATAAATACCAACGTATATAGGAACGTTGTTATTTTTTCATGTAGATGCCAGAATACAATACATAAACAAATGTTTATGTAATTAGCATTCTTTTTTTCCTTAATTGGCGTCCTTCACATTTATTATTAAACACTTTTCTCAGATCTGCATGATTAACTAAAAATATTTTGTTTTCGATTCTCCTTCCCTTGTTTATTAAGCCACTACGTCACTTTCCGGATCGAAAATTGACATATTAAAATTATTGTTGGGTATCCGGATGGGCCATCACACAACGCAATTGGTACTTTAGTCGCTTAATTTTATTATAATATAAGCATTCACGTATTTGGGATTCTTCCCAAAGAATTTGCAGTCACTAGTTATATTTAGTGTTTTAGACAAATTGCGTATTTCAAGGTAAGAATGCATAAGATGGAACAAAACTTGTATTTATTTATAGGTTGTGATGTATCGTATACATCCACATTTAAGTTTTGCATCAATAACAAAGATAATGGACAAAAGATGTTATGAATAATGATTTGCGACACATCTACACAACTGGAAAAACGAAATCAAAAGATGAATGGTGGGAAAAAAAAGATTTAGAAGTGGAAGAGAACATAGGTGGGACACAGGGAAAAAGAATCTTGGAAACATAACAAATTACATAATACAAGATAATACAATACTATCTAATTTAAAAATTATAAAAGTGGATTAATGGGTTAAATATTATTCAGATAGATTTGAAGGAAATAGACACGAATTCAAGGAAGCGCTGAAAGAAACCAATTATACCAAGTGACCTTACTATTATCTTGCCAATACTGACTTTGCTATTATCTTGCCAATTTTTTCAATAAATACTGTCATTAAATGCAAACTTCTTTGAAAATATATCAAAATTTTTTCAGCGTAGCCACCTCGAGAAAACGTTGGCAAATATCACTATACAACTTCAATAAATTAAATATTTCCAACTTATAACGTGTTAGCTCATGGTGAACGTGAATTTGGTCTTTCTGTTTCTTGTTAAGAAAGTATGTATGTAAATTTAAATTGATTCCGATAGTATTCGATAGTTTTCAGAAATTTCGTAGTACGACATTGTCGATAGGGCAATTGAGGTTCAACGAGCTCTACTTCACACATGTTCGAGAGTGTGCGTCATTCGGGTTACTATATAAATGGGGAAGCGCTACCGTTCCGAGTTTAGTCACCCACCTTCGACGCGACGATATCGTCAGCCTATCCTTCACGTTCACTGCCACACAATGTTGTGTTAGGAACGGCATTTTGAAAAGAAAATTTTCTGGTGAGTTGCCTAATAGGGAAAATTGTATAAATGTTTTGTTGTAATGTAAATGTAACATTTTTCCTTTTCTAACTTTCATACTTCGTTTATACAGTGCATTAATGAAGACGACTAAAACAGATGAATTTCTAAAACTTTTATTTTCGAAAAAAAAAAAAATTGAAATACATTATTAGAAATTGCTCATTGATAAATTAAGATCCCACCAATTTTAAATTATTGAATAATAGAAAATAGTGGTTATTTCACAATATTAGAAATTCGTATCAGTTCTCCGAATTCTTAATCTTAAGTCAAGGAATAATAACACCTCTGACGTATTGATTATGAGTGACTTTATGCACTTTTCATCTAATTTTTATTGATTTAGAATTTTAGTTAAATCTACGAAAAATATTGAAGATACATTTTGATTTCTTGGTACCGCTTAGGCAGGTGAAATGTATGTAATGTTGCGCGAAAAAAAACGGCAATTTTTCGGCAGAAATCTGTTACAGAGTTAATGAAACAAAATGGTAAATTCCAGTGGCTAAGTTTAGAAACATTAATCTTCAAACACCTGATGCAGCCAGAATCCATGTTTAGTGGGATCTTAATACCGAAAAATTGAATGACGGCAACACGTCATGTGAACAATGTCTGTCCGTCTGTGAACAATGCTAGCGGCTGAACCGTTCAGTTGTTTTTCTCCAAAATGTATATTCCCCTATCGATCTGGCTCATGTCGCGTCCTCTTCAACTTGAAACCGGTAATTTAATTTGGGGGATACTTTACACGAAAACTCTGAGACATTTTCCAAATTTTGAAAAAAATGACTCCATAGTTTTAGATTAAATTTTGTTGTTGGATAGTGTTTAAGAGAATGATCATGGTCTCATTTTCGTAGAAAACTATAATTTTTGGAAAATTGCAGAGGTTCAAAACATTTTCGGCGTCTTCTACAATTATTATGATAGAGATTTTTTCTATTAATGAAATTCGTCCCTTAAATATAGATTTTGAAATAAGGTCAGGAATTGTGGGAATTATGATGCAGTGTTGGTGACGTAATTACATGAAGAAATAAAAGAAGTCATCTCCGTCAACATAATATATTTATTTATAGAGCCAGCTTTCATCGTCTCTGCACTGATGATCAGTCTAGCTGCGTTTGTCAAAAGTCGGGAGACTGTACACAAGCTCTCTAAATAAATATATCAAGTTGACGGACATGACTTATTTCTTCAAGAGGATCGTGTACAATTTTTCAAAAATTTTAGTACTTTTCCTGTAAGTTTGTGCGAAAGTGAGGGCGATAAAATACGTGCTGTTTCAGCACCACTAGTTTATTTTATGATTTTTGTATGCTTGGGTGATTGGCAGGTGAAATACAGTTCAAAATTAATTTTAATCTATATTCTTACAATGGAATCATACTTAGGCATATGGCAGAATAACGCTAATAATAAGTAAACTGATCTTCAGGAAAAGGAAGCCTAAGATAAATTATGTTAAAAACACAGTTTCTTTTGATACTTCCATCAAATAGTCTTCTTGTAAAACAAAGTAAAAATGAATATATTTCCTCTTCATGTTCTCATTTTGGAATTTAAGGAGAGCATTGCCTTTGTATTTACGTTAACATGAGTATTGGATGTATAAGCGTAAATTACTAGCGTATATTACTTATCATGAGTAATAGATATATAAGAAACTATAGAAATTAAGAATATTTTTACTAGTGAAATATTATATCAGGTAAGATGAAAAAATGTGAAAAAATATTTAAGAAATATTTGATAGTTACTATGTGCAATCAAGACTATACAAAGATCTAGTTGTTCATGTAAATGCTGATTTAATACGTGATTCAAATATAAAGAGGACATTCATAATCACATTGTATGGAAATAATTTTAAAACGAAAAATAAACCTATTAATTTTCAATATACTCTCCTTCGAAGGCGATGCACTTTTGCCAGTTTCGCAATGCCTTCAGAATAAAAAGTTGTGTGCGCAGTCAGTTTTGCACAAAATTTTGAACTTCCTCGTAGTCTTCAAATCTGATAAGGAAATCTGAAAAGGCTATAAAACAATTCTATATGGAGGGCGGGGGAGATTTTCTACTACATTTTTGTCAGTACAGTCAATTCAGTCAACTGAGCTGTATGGACCGGGAGTTGTCGTGAAGGATAATCACCTTCTTGACTGATTGATTCGGACATTTTGATCAAATCGCGGATTTAACCTTCATTCTAAACCCTGAGAGTAGTGCAGGGCATAATTGTACCAGATTTCAAAAAGAAATCGGTATTAATGACGTCATTCATATTCCAAAACACATCTTTTTCTGCCGAAGCAGCCACTTACGTTTTCTGCGGCCTAGGTGAAGATTTCTGGCGCAATTTCATGCTCGATTTCTTAGTCTCAAGAATGAAGAAATCCACTCCCTCTTTTCGTTAAAAAGCTTTCTTATTGAAACGGATTAGCAGGTGTCTTGACACTCAAAATCTGCGCTCCTTCTGCTCAAAAGTAAACCATTTTGAGATTCACGTTGCACAAATTTTCCACACTGCCAACGCTTATCTATAATGTTTTCGACATATCACGTAAAGAAATGATACGCTAATCATTGCGGATAAAGTCTTAGTTAAATATTCTCAAGAGTTGGCTCAAGTTCGTAGTCGCCCTGCATATGATACATTTTCAATCCGTTCTTATTCTTATCTAAAACCTTTACACCAATTAAGCACTTCAGAACTTAAGGGTGTTTTATCCATATTTTTTGACAAAGTCTTGTCAAAATTAATGTTCTCGTTTCACATAAATTTAATAATTCGTTGCGGAAGAGAACTACGCACTGTTTGTTACATATTGTTGTAAATAATAAACGAAAGCCACCTCCATCGTCAAGACCAATCCAAGGTCTTCTCGATTAAGAGAGTTGCTCTGCTGTATAAGATCGTTTCGTCGTTGAGTAAATACTATGGTGTTGAGAACAAGCGTACAGTTGAAATTGGAATAGCCCTGGCCACGTAAAATACAGACCATTACAATACTAATTTGACCAAACATTTTTTGGACAGCCACTTCAAAAAGCGCTTCTTTTAGCCACGCAAAAGTTCAATGTTTACCACCGGTGCTAAAAGTGTGACGATGCTCAAATGCTCGAGTGGATAAGTGAATGTAACAAAGAAACAAAATAATTTTGCTAGATCGCATGAGCTGCTATTGACCGTAACGTATCATGAAGTAATGTGTGTACTTAAAATAAAATGAAAGTGAGTGACGCTTTCTAAAAGATAGTCTATGAACACGTGGTAAAAGGGACTTTATTTTGCTCGTAGGATAGCGCCACTCGGTCTATCAGCCTCGAGGCGCAACATTTCCTACGCGCAACACAAAATGCCAGTTTTTACCATCCGTATCATAAATAACTAATAATATATTTATTACGTGGATATTTTAGATTTCTCTTTGTATCTCTTTTTAAGATGGAATTAATTCCCACTGATCTGTCTATTAAATCCCAGACATTCCGTGTTCTAATTATAATATTGTAATACGTATCCAACACGATCTTATATACGCTCTCTGGAAAACATACAGCTGATACGAGTCAGCAATTTTCAAAAGATTTTTCATGAAAAGTGAATTTACAACATGTTTATAATAAAAGTACTTACGAGGGAAAATTTTAAAGAAACAACGTAACATATTTTACAAAAAGAATCGTACTATCGAATAGGGATGAAAATTATATAATATATACTCGTATTTGAAAGGATTCTTTTACAGCATTGCAATATTTCCTTTATTCTACGTACAATCATTAACGAGTGTGAGTAAGAAGGTGCCACTGTGTTGCAGCCGTCATGCAAGGGCACCAGTGGAGGAGCCTGCTGCTACTGCTGTGGTGGTGCGCAGTCACAGCAGTGGCCCTTGAAGACACCCCCATAGTGACCTTGAAGGAGGGTCAGGTGCAAGGGCGAAGCATACAGCGGCCCGACGCGGACCTTCCGCAATACTTCGCCTACGAAGGAATCCCATACGCAGCCCCTCCAGTGGGGACCAGGAGATTCAAAGTATAATAGTTCTTTCTTTTTTAAAACAAACTTGAAGATACAGAGAACCCAAAATTTTATAGATTGGCAATTGCTAAAACTTTCTTTATTTTACTGCTCTCATCATGATTTGCAACTGTTTTGGGGATTGGTTGTCCCCATCATCATGCAAACACCGTAGTGCCCATAATAAGAAATTATCGTCATACATCGACAAAAGGCCGTGTCAGACTGCCAACATGGCAGTGGAGTGAATGATTCACTGCTGTTTTTGCGTGATGATGGGAACAATCAATCCCCAAAACTGCAAAGCATGATGAGACCCGTAAAATAAAGAAAGTTTATGCAATTGTCTATCAAATTATTTCAGAACTCATTACCTTCAAAATTGATTTAAAAATATTCAAAAAACACGGTGATTACAATTTTCAACTTGTAGTTTCTTTGTTAGTGATTTTAGGAGAAAAATATATCATTAATTGTTTCCATTACGTAGTCAATCAGGTACTATAGAAGTGAATTCTATCGCCTTATACTCGAATTAAAAAAACAGAACTAATTTCCAATTGTAATCAATTATTTTCATGTACATATGGCCTTTATTTTATTATGCATACAGTTTTCCTTTTCTATTTGAAGTTTTTTGTAGTCACTTGTGTTGTGGTATGAAAAGATAACATTCATCAGTGTTGTACCTGATTAGAAAACACGAACCATAATACATTCAAATTAATGCGGTTAGCGTAAACAACTTTTCAAACATTTTTCCCAAACATGATTTAAAAATAAGTTTGATAGCACCAAAAACTATTCAGGAAAAATCTTTCGTGAAAATATAAGTCCTAAATAGTAAAAAGGAAAGCCCGTTCGCGATCACGACCACATTAACGGTTATCTATTTTTTCTTGGTCTAACCATCGATAAATCACTCAAATCACAATCAGGAAATAAGATAGACACATCACACATCTATGCCATAATTTTAACACCTAGTATATTTGAACTTAATGTGAAGCATTTCGAGGGCCCTAAATCAAATGATTTGATAAAAAACGTTAACGCCAATATGTCACAAATATTTTCTCTTTGATGAATTTGTTTTAAACAATTCTGCAATCGTATGAATACTTAAGAATGGTCTAATTTCAAACTAATCGATAGCTGTTTAAATCTTCACAGTAAGGTAAGAAAAACGTTATTTGGGTTCCTGGAGGTAGTGTTTTAGATAATTGTGAGTATTTATTTCGTAAATAACAGTGGTAACAATACGTTTTGGGATTTGAAATGTGTGCTTATAATACACATTTTTTTTATTTCTTTTAATAAAAATAAAAGGCGGAATTAATCTTCGGAATCTTGTGAACAGTGTCCAGATTGTATACACAACGATGACCGAACTTTCTCTTTTTTGAACAGAATTTTTTTTAGCATCTCGCACCAAGTTGGTAACTGCCAGTAACTTGGAAATTCATTCACAGGATCCAGAAGAACCAGAGCCTTGGAGCGACGTACGAAATGCCACAGAAACTGGTCCGATTTGCATACAGAAAAGTTTGATCACGTATCAAATAGAAGGTGAAGAAGACTGCTTATTCATCAATGTTTACACCACAAGTGTAAGTTACTACAAATCTTCCATCTTCTCACAAAAGGAGTACAATTGTATTATTTGGAATAAAAAGCAACGGAGACCATTACAAAATAATACATGAACGTATTAGTACCAGTAATTGATTCCCAAATTTTAATTATTTCAGATAAAAATACACATTAAAAATTACTTAAAGAGGTATTCCGATCTTACTAAAATGCTTCAAAGCTGAGTAGTCTCATGTTCAGGCTCTCAGCCGTCCGGGTGACGCCGCGTCAAGGGACGTGGACGTGGCCTCACAGGGTCAGCGTATTGATGAACATAAAAATAACACATTAATTAGGTAATTGGCTAAAAATTATAATACACACCAACACGATCTTTTTGATATTGTAATTCATCTTCTATTTCAAGAGCTTTCGCCTTGTATTTCTAATTAACGTTTTGTACTTCGTACTCACTTTCTACTAGGTAAAGTAGTGCTTTAGTTTTCATAGCACCGCTGAACCGGGACCACCAGAGATAGCGACAAAGTAAACGATTGGAGACTCCCACCCGCAAGTTCTAACCAAAACCAGTGAGAATGAAAATCAAAAGAAGTGTATTAAGCTTTAAGTATCTGCCGAAATAAATCAATTTAGTAAAATTACAAAAATTAGATAATGATATGATAATAATAGTGGGATACAGAAAACATGCATCTAATTTTAGACATACTGAATATTTCCCTTTTTTTTTTTAAAACTGAATTTAATATCCCTTTCTATTTTCACATTTTATATGTACATATGAAAAGGTGTTATTAAACGCGACATGACGTCATCAACTATCTGCACAATATAGTAGCGAGAGATCATTGGGAGGTAGAAGAAGACGGAACAGCGACCACCGTTTTCTCACGGATGTCAACAATGCCATCTTGAATTTGATTTCAGAGGCGTTAGTCAACACCTGAGGGAAGAAGTTGTTTGTCGAAATTAAGTTTGATTCTCTTGAAATCTTATAATGCTGTTATACGAAAAATAGGCGTATGTTACTCGTTTATAATGTTGCTTTAGCATCTGTATAAATTGAAACTCGCTCCTAACGTCGATCGTTTCAAAATGTACTCATGCAATAAAGCTTAACGAATATAAAACTAATTATAAACTACTGTATTTATTTATCATCAAAACTGTATAACTTACTATTAAGAGAAGTGAGATATCTTATGAATTCTGGAATCATTCAACCCCAATAAAATGGAATTAAGTAGTGAAAAGGATTTTTGACCATTAATTGAAAAAATATTCCCCTCTCAAAAAAACTATTTCAAATGATTTATTATTTAGAATTATTATCATATCATTATAAATCTTTCTTACGAAGGGGGTTTGACCCCACCCTCAGTTACAAAGAAAATAAGCTTGGTTATCATTCTCATCATGCCTTATGTGAAAATCGACTTACTCCCCGGAGAAAAGGGGAAAGGGATAATTTGAATAAGTGTCACTGTTCATTTTATTTTGCAGGGAAGCACTGCGATTTTTTACAAAGTCATCGCCACTAAATGAGTAAACAGACAGTCGTAGGATCGATTACTTTTCATGCAGGCGGGAAAAGGCCCGTTCATTGCGTTTGGCTGAGTAAAGGAAGAAAAAATTATTATGTAATAGATATGTGCTTTTTTTTAAAATTTCATATTTGTATAACGACTAAAGGAAGTTTGCATTTATTGTTTAGAAGTGGGGGGTGTTTTGTGGGAAATTTTATCGAATGATTTTTTATGAATTAGGGAGGATGAAAGAGGTCTTTGGGGAATCTGGATCGAAGGCGTGAAAGATGATGAGCGTTTCGACCGAGATTGAATACTGGAGTGTTGGGACGTGCTGGGAGGAGAGAGTGATAGTTTTGAGACGTGAGAGATATGTTCAAAAGAGAAATAAAAGTATTTTCCGTGCCTTTTGTGAATAGCGTGTATTGTCAATGACCAAGTGTTTTGTACTGCAGCTTTGTCCACAGGTCTATCTAACGACATTAATAACCCATTTTTCTTTTCCTCGCTGCAATAGGTCACTTCATTATTTATAATTAATTCACTGCCAGAAAGACTCTTGGATACCGAAGTGAATTTGATTTTTCGGCAGACAACACAGAAACTATAAAAACAAAATAAGCACTTTTCCTCTGACTCAGGTGACGTCATCATTAGTCACATGCTGTTAGATTGGCACTATTCATGTATTGGAATGATTGAAGGCGTTGTCATTGTCAACAATAGTATTTATTTCACAAATAGCAGCTTGATGGCAGCATCATCATCAGTTTCTGCTGTCTGGACAAAAACGACTTACTGTTGACAACGCTAATCATTCCAATTATGTAATTCGCTCACTCACACTGAATCAACATACATTCATGTATTCTCGATGTCTTTGCTAGTTTATAAACAACTAGTTCCATCTGTCGTCTCAAATTAATAAGGAAGTAAAATATGCCCAACTAAATTTTATAGTTATATAAATATATTACTAATAAACAGAAAAAACACTCGAAACTTGTGTTGAAGTACTCTTAGTGGCTTTTTACTCTAAAATACCTATTGGAAGAAGTGGGATAGTTTCAGGGCTTTCAATGTCGACGACAGATTTATTCAATTGATTTCTCTCAGTTCTGTGTAAAGACGGAACCACCAACTACATTCAAGCGATAATTTTCATCCAAGTAAAAATGCAATGAAACAAGACGTTGAACGCAAATGTTCTTCTAGTTATATATGCCCTTTGAAAATAGAATAATTTTTTTAGCCGCCTACGCACCTGGCGATGCATCAGAAGCTGCCGGTGGTCGTATGGATTCACGCTGGTTTCTTCCTCTCCGGCGGGGGCAATTTCGACCTTCTGCGCCCAGATGCTCTCCTCAGAGAAGGCGTGATCGTGGTGTCCTTCAACTACCGTGTGGGCGTAATGGGTAGGCAGAACACGACGATACAGGGGATATCAACATTTCAACCCATTTTCCCATTAATTTAACAGAAATTTTAGTATTAACGAAGAAAATTTCTTTACATAAATTGATCATATCCAGGAGACCTTACTTCATATAAAACCAAAAATTGAATTAATAGTGCCTCTTCACTTTCAATTTCACATTACAGTAGTCATTTTCTTCTTTTGTGACACCCAAAAAATCCATATTAGGATTGGAGAATAACGAATAAGAACAGCTTACAGATGAGTTATTTTGTGGATTTTTGTGCATATTAGCAAACAAGTAGCCGTATTAAACATATTCGCATTATCAATACCAGCAAGTATTTTGGTTAATTTTAAAATTTTTTTGTGCATATTACAAACAAAGTAGCCGTATTAAAATTACTATATTAAGTTCATACCCATATGGGTAACATACACATTGGTGTTGGGAAGTTTTGAACGGGAAAATAACCTTATGAGTTACGACCATTCATTGGTAAGTCCAATGTTAGATACTGAAAGAACATATTGCAACAAAGCTAGCCCTGAAAGAAATGAATTAACTTGAAAGAAATATTCAACCCATGAAAATACTTTTAAAGCAGATTACAGCGTCGGAGACGCCACATTCAACTATGCTGAATGGAACCAAATTTCCATTTATTACACAAGGAAATATTTTCTCCCATTGATTTTACTAACTTTTTTTTATTAAAAAATTAATTGCAGGAGTGTTTATTTAGGAGAGATTACATCTCATTTTACCTATACAGGATTCGAATCTTCATAAAATGTACCTTTGTTCTTATAAATATATTACGTGTGTGTCCTACCGCACCAAAACATGTCAGAACACTGGTTTTCTAACTGAAACTTTGCATTTTTTAGGACACTTTGCCTTCTTTCAGCTGGTGTCAAACATCCTTGATCTCATAAAACAAAATTTTCAATCCCCAAACACGCTGAAATCACATAGAAACTATAACTCAAAAGATAATTCCCTTTCTGTGGGCACGATATTGTTGCGAATTTGTTTCGGAAAGATAGGTTAGACGTTCACTGTGTCACCGGTCGTGGACATATTTCCACACAACCACAGAGCGGAAGAAGAGCATTAGCGAACTTCATGAGAAAGTTCCGATATAAGCAAAGCGAACCCGTTCCTACGTTATTAAAACTTATTAACGAGACATTTATTGAGGCCGGGAGAGGTGGCACAGTGCATCAACTGATGTCACAGCAGAGCCTCTGACCGGGAGGTCCTAGGTTAGAGTCCCGACGGTGGCAGAATTTTCGACACTAGCTCGCCAGCAAGGTCAAATTCAGTCGCTGGCTGGAGAGAATTCTACCGGCCGGCTGATCTGATCGGTAGTTTTCCATGGTTTCTTTAATCAACACCAGGCGAATGCCAGAGCACTACCCTAACGAACGGGCCACGGACCGCGCGCGATCTTCCCTTCCTCTTCCTTGCCCTATCCTCACCCCTTACACACACATACTACCACACATGCCGGGAGACCTGTCCGAAGTTCTGATCTTATCCCGGCTGGGGCGGTGCCCCACGAGGGAGATGCTGGATGGGAAACCCCGTTAGACAACGGTAGGTCGGAGCCGGATCTGGCCATCCAGCGGGAAACCACCGCCACCTCCCGAGCAAAAACACGCACTACACTTACGAGACTAATGACCGTGGCAGTTGACGGGCCCGGATTCACAATCAATCAATCATTTATTAAAATCATCTGTTTTTTTTTTCATAACACCAAATGTAACACGTAGCTGTTTATTTGTTTGTGTGTTTACTCTTCCGGCGCTTGCAAGCCCTGATAATGGAAATATATTTTCCGAAATGTCGGTAAAAAACCACTTTTTTTCCTCCTACTGACAAAGTCGCACGTAAGATTAAGCTGCACTAAGACTTAGACTTCAGTATCTTAACGTGTTTTTGTAATTTCTATGGTTTTCATAACATCTCTGCATGAATATTTCCAATTTACATACAATTCCTTTATCAGCTAAATGAAAGTCCACTTTTCATCCTCCCAAGGCCAATTTCATTATTTCCTAAAATTACTTTTTCCTCTACATGAACATTATTTTCGACGTATTCATCTTTTACCCACATTTTGTATAATTTTATTTGCATAAATATCGTCTTCGAAGTAAGCATATTTTAGAGTCCTCATACGTACTATATTGCTGAAACTTTATTCACATAATCATATGTAAATTAGTAATGAAAATGTGTCTAATTGTATGCAGGTTCTAGCCCTGTCAGTAGCTCATGGATAACTTTACTTCCCATGATCATGAGTTCGATTCGAAGCTGAGGCAAAAATTAAACTGTTGGTTTTCCCTGTCATGTCCCAGTTCATATTTATGTAGCTGGTTGGTAAGCGTTAAAGCTTCTCGCAGGTAGAGAATGCCAAATAGAAGGCGTGAGGGATTGTATCCTGCTTGCCACAGGTGTCCCAAACCTTTGGCCGCCAGTCCGGATCAGCCCATGGGATTGCTAACGTCTGAGGAGTTGAAATGTGAGAGTAGTTAAGTAAATTAAATTATAAAGACAAATTAACTATGCTTTAAAATAATATCATCAACGAATGGTGTGAGGCAAAAGCAGTATTAACGGCGAAAGTTAGGAAATGCAGACGAAATCGGACATTTTCGACGAAAAATATGACTTTAAAACTATTATTAAATTATAAAACGTTCGTTATGATTACAACCTTTACCCTCAGTAAGAGTCACTTTGTAAGTTACTGCAATATTAATTTAATGGTATTTAATCTAACCTCATTAAAGTTAATTACATTACTAAAAGTATTTGGAAATCATTTGTTACTTTAATAATACTGTTTACTTGTTCGACGATAAGAGCAATCTCTTCCACTTTTTCTAGGCTTCCTCAACACGCAGGACTCTCAGGCACCGGGCAATGCAGGAATGAAAGATGCTCTCATGGCGTTGCGATGGGTAAGAAGGAACATAGAGGCTTTTGGAGGCGATTGCGAAAAAGTTACTATATTCGGAAACGGAGCGGGAGGAGCTATAGTGAATCATCTGTTGCTGACACCGGAGAGTGAAGGTAAGCAATCTTCAAAATGCGTTGGGAAATAGTATTTGTCAACAAATATGGTGACCAATCGTCCGTTACGTAGGGCAGTCATTCCTCTGTAGGTTCTGTCCTTCCATGAAAAGTGTCCTCCTACCATTTCCATATTTTAAACGTAATCGGTTAATATCTCGATTTAGAGAAACCGGATTATTGCGCATCTTGTGACGGTTCACTTCGGAATGACGCGATTGGTGTTGACAGATCGGGGGAACTCCCGCTCGTTTTCAGTAGTTTCAGCTTCATTATTTGGGATGTTGGACAAGTGAGAAATCGAGTTTCGATGCTGCAGCACTTACCAAAAAATATGAAGGAAATTTCTTGCTCCGAAATTAAATTTCTTAGAAAATGATAGATTGGCAAAAATATTCATTCAATGTATTTGTTTTATTATAGAATTAAAAAGGTTAAGCATGAGTATTATAATAAATCCTCTTTCATTCATGCCCCGCGTTGGGCTGCAATATAATAATCCCCCGTTCTACTGCCAATATAATAATTTTCTTTTCTTTGTGCCACTGTAATATTTTGCTATTTTTATTTTTTTTAACACGTCTGGGCGCCTGGTCATTAACACACATACCCTTCCTTAAACCTACCTTAACTTTTCTACTTGCCTGTTAGCTAGCTAAATTTATACCACTTCTAAATTCTCCCTGGGCGTGACAATGTGATTGCCTATGCAGGGCAACAAACGAAATACTTATGTGACGTCATGGGTCTGCATCTAACTACTTTAATCACAACACATTCTCTAATGGTTATTGATGAACCGAATGTATTCATCTTAATTTATTCACTTCTTTTGTTGGTTTCTTTCCTCAAATAATCAACATATCAAATACATCTGAAAAAATAATGCCCTCTAATAGCACAAAAAATAAACATAAATGACAACAATACGATTAAAATTAAAACCAACAAATAAACAATAACCATTCACACTGATAAATATAAAAAAATATGTACACTCCTTCACTCCAAATGCGCATTCTGTCGTTAGAATTGTTGACCCTTCTATCTTATGATAATGAACAAAACTTGATCTTCAACAGATGCTTTCGAAGAAAAACGAATAAACAAATATCCGTGCATCACTTCCCTTTGTGCCGGACAAAAGCTGTGACACGCGGCGCACGTCACCGTCGCCGTCCACTGATTCGTACACTCCCGTGTACGACGATAGCGCCTCCAGCTTCCACCAGCTCCAAGACCATATGTTTCGTTAACTCACTGCTGAGCAAATACTGCGAAGCGTTCTGCGGTGAAACGCGAAGCTTCCACCACGTTTAACGTTCCCACGGCGAAGAAATACTATTGATTTCAATTGTGAAAAAATCTTTAAAGTTCCGGGGAAGAAATACTATTAGGTTAAGCGAACTAAACTAAACTTCTCTGTTCATCTTTCGATTACTCTCGAAGCATGCTGGAATTCCGTATCATGAAATTTATAACACAGAATGTCCGCGAGCCTTGCTTAACATTTCAATCGCGTAAAATCAGTCTTCGCGTTGCGTTCACATAAATATTGTTCCTATTTCTAAATCCGTTCATCCGCTCACTACATCAGTTTTGTTCACTTGAAAATATAAACAAAAATATTTTCAAAACATTTTTCTGACACGGAGCTCGCGTCTTCACCAACCATACAACACTGCACTTTCTCTCCTCTCTCGAGCATTGTTGTCCCCATCCTATATAGAATTTATTCCCCATTAGACAAAATTTCGTGTTATGCAAATAAAGTAAAACTAGTCGAACAGATGCGAACAGTTTGCACTTCAATTGTCATTGTTTTCAAGGTGAAAATTGCCTTATACTGGTACCATCTTCTATATTCCTTAACGCCATGTGATAATTGCACTGCAATTAAACGAGGCGTATAATGACGATTATGATCACAAGACGATGTTTATACCACGAGCGACATAGGAGTATGTATCGTAATTTCCCTACGAGTGAATAATAGCCATTATCAGCGAGTAGAAGACTATAATTTCGTTACGATCTTCATATATTCAAGAATAAGATTTATTACAAATTTTTACAAATTCTAGTAAGTACTTTCATTCATTATGTATGAACGATGTGCTTTTAACATTAGTATGTATGTCATAAGCCAGGGTTTATCAGATGAGTTTTTTTTAAATAAACCAAGAAAATGTTCTCACCAACATAATTTTCTCTCTTAGTACATCTCTAGTTAATAAATGTAGACAATTGCTCATAATAATTCTTGATTTTTCCTAGCAATAAATCTAGAGTTGTCGAATTTGCTATTTACAAAATGTAAAGTAGCGTATATAACTCATTCTCATAGTCACTGGTTTCAAGATTACTTTCCGGTTGATTGAACAACACTAAATGTAATGAGAAATGAGTACGACAATGTAGGATACACACATGAAACTACAAAATCTAAACATAACCTACGAAACACTTGTCTTATTTGCAAGGACATTATGTACCAAAATATTGAAATGCTCATGGTTATGTTTACATTCCGTATTGTTTATTGCATTTCCTTTTTCCCTAATACTCTCCATAACTTTTTTAAATGCTTGCTCTATTTTATCCTGTAGCTCGTTGCTTTAAAATCGCGTTCAATGTTCCCTCAGTTTTCATTTTTTATGGCGGTTTGTTGCTCCATTTGTGACTTCATTTTCTCTAATAGAAATGTACTTTCTCATACAATTGAGGAGTATTTTTTTCTCCAACAATGAAAATTTCGCCATTTTCTCTCGTTTGTCCATAACTAAAATTTACTAAAATAACCTCTTTGCACCAGGGTAAAAAGCATAACCTAAAAAACAAGGTTGATTATGGTCACTGGCTGATTCACCAGGGCCCACCATTTCCCAAACCCAAACCCTGGATATATTTAAGGTATACTTTACTAAGCATTGCTTTAAAGAGGGTGGTAAAACGACGAACAAAGCACGACATAAAACGTGTCTTAACATTAAAATAACGTATTTGCTGAAATTGCCCTGATTTGTTCTTCCCTCCCCCTCCTCTCTCTCTCTCTCTCCTCTCTCTCTCTCTCTCTCTCTCTCTCTCTCACACACACACACATACACACACACACACACACACACTTACTACTCACGCAACTTTTCTTGAACGATGACATCGCTTCCCCCTCCCTTGAGCAATAAACAGTTGAAGGCAAAAGCTCGCTGCCGAGCACTGGTGACAACATTCAAGCATTAAAACTTGGTTGGCGCGAAACAAGCTAGTCAGAGCTAGTTGCTTTCATAGTCGAGAACTTCTGATTAGCTTAATTACCATTATCTAAAGAAATGGCTGAGGCAGGTCCAGGACCTTCAAGGGAGGCACCTGAAACTCCCAACTAGTGACCATGCTGTTGCCTACCGAGCGATGACCTGGCCGCACACGTAGTAGAATTCACTTTGATTTTCCAGAGGTTGCCATTACTGTAAATACTCTAGTGGCTGACTTTGTAACTAAAACGCCCACTCAGCCAGCATTTCTTCAATCTAACGTTCAAGAAAAGTTGCACAAGTAGTACATGCACTTCACTTTTACATGGCGGGAGATCGGGTTGGGAACGCAGAGCTAATCCCCATTGTGGGGAGATACCTTAAAGAGGACATTCTCAGTAAGCCGATGTTTAGGTCGGCGTCCGATCTCACCATCCAGCGTGGAACATCGCCATCTCCCGCGATGAAACATTCATTACACTAACGGGTCAAATGACCGTAGCAGTTAAGGAGCCAGAAGCATCAAACTGCATCATTCAATGAAATGACATGTATTATTTGCTTTAATTTCTTGCAAACACAAATATCTTCTTTGACAAACCCCCTTGACAAGCTCCCTTTCCCTGAAAGTGTTAAGTGGCTCAACAGAGAATTTTCCAGGCCTGGTCCATCGCGCCATGTCCATGAGTGGAGTGGCGCTCTCCACGTGGACTCACGTTGCCAACCCGCGCGAGAACGCTCTCGCCCTGGCGGAACGGTTCAACGCATCCTGCGCCGCTGACGATGGCATCGTCTCCTGTCTACAGCGGATCGACGCCCGCGACCTTGTGGACAGCGAGGACAGCGCGGCCCCCGCTGACGCAAGTGCCTTTTCAATTATTTATTATTACAGTTGCCTTTGGGATGGATCATGGGCAGCGTACTAGCTCCCGTGCTTCGATTCCCTGTCTGGGCAAAAATATAGTCGTAGCTTTCCTTTACAATCGTCCCAGTTTCTGTGGTCCGATAAACAGGGGCATTTCAGATGCCAATATTCATAACTGAAGTCAAATTGTTCAGTCATCTCACGAAACAGTCTCGGGGGAGGGGGAACCCTCAAAACTAGAGGTGCACAGCACATACTTTTCTCGCATTGTTGGAAAGAGTTATATCAACCGGAATATTGTAATTTCTACCATAAAAAGGTACACTTAAGGTAACTTATAACCCTAAAGAAGTCCAATTCCAACGACGCGCCTGCCGAGAAACAGTTGCCACTTACTTCTACAATGAAACACACATTAAAAGAAATTTAACGATTCAGTATTAGCAACACATACAGAAAAGGAATGTATTTCTTAGTGGTACGTTAAATATTGTACCTTCAAATCTATTTCCTTTCAGAAGAATTTTTTTAGATCGTACAATTCATACGACCATAACAAATTCTAAAAAACCCGAAACCCGATTTGAAATTTTTTCGAACGACACTTTACAACGTTTCAAACGGAAAATATGCATTTACCGAATCGATTTTTCCATTTTCGAAAATAGAAGTACGTGAATAGGGACAAGCAGCACTTTCTTTACAGTTCTCTCTTACATCCTGAAAAATGTAAAGAAAAATGGGCCGCTGCTGAGTAAATAATTGTTTAAAATTTAAAATTCGTTTCCTGAAATTAGAAACAAATCCCCATATTTTCGAAAAATTAAACATTATTGTATTTGAAACTAGTCTATTACCAAATTTACCTTTTCCAACTAGTGTTAGAGCAGCACAAAATTCCATTACCTAAATTTGCAATTTTCGAAACTTCGGGAGTTTGAGGAAAATGAAACCCGCGCCATTATTTTAAAATTCCCTTTTTCTATCCCTATTTTTTTTCATGGAGTGGTTTTGGGGAAAAATTTTCTTTTAGAAAGTGTGTACATTTGTAAAATGAAAATTATGCAAAAACTGCACATTTTTTTCGAAAAATGTATGTGACCTTTTTTTAAAGAGATGACTTTTTAGATGAAACCATGTCTCAGGGAAAATCTCAGCATTAATTTTGTATTGATATTTACATTTGCAATTTTGAAGAAAAACAGTTTTGGCTTCTATCTGAAAGCAGATTAGAAAAGGTTTTCTTTCGTTCCTTTCTTACAAATTAATGGAAATCTAAAGCAAAAATTAAAACGGTTTTTTAGGAAAAAAAAACAACTTTTCAAAACATTATTTCGCACAAATTTTTTTTGGGAAATATCTCATTTTCGAAAAATTGTACAATAGCCTATTTGAATGTATGTCTGAAGGAAAAAATCTATCTAAAATTATAATTAGGAAGACCCTTTAAAATGCACTTTTTTGGATTTCAAAACAACTGAGTTTTCAAAGAACATGAGATCACCACCCTTCTCTTACGTGCTCTTTACCTCTCCGAGGACAAAGTTTAATGCAAAATGGAGACATTCTTAAGGAAATTTTTAAACTGGTTTTGAGGCTTTATGTAAGCACCCTCAAAAATGAAAATATCCTTTGAAATCTCAAATTCCGAGAGAAGCGCGAGAGAAGAAAGCGATGAGAGAGAGAAGCAGGATAACGGAGCCGAGAGCGAGCGAGAGAGCAAGAAGAGCAGAAGGCCCTGCAGAGAGAGCATGAGGGGAGAGAGAGAGAGAAGAGGGGAGCCTTTCACGCCGTTTTTCAAACACGATTTACTTTCTCAAATTACCAAGTACCTTCCTAAGGACGAGAACGTAACAATGATTTAAGGTCTAATATTCATATAGCGCATCAACAAACCTTCTAGCTTTAAAAATAGAATTATGACAATTTTGGGGAAAAAAATATTGCTATGGCACTCTTGAAAAAGAAAGAGAGAATTAAAACCTAACCTACACTGTAATGAAGCAAACATTCCCTGGCTAAATAAAATATTATAAGAAGGGTTTTAGAGTATTTCTCAGAAAATCTTGTTTAGTATCTTTCTAAATCACTACTATTTCATTAAAAAATTACTTTAAACTACTGATATTTTAAAATTTAACATTTCTTAATCTAATTTTAATACATCGTTCAAAAACAAACTCAATCTCCAAATAATAGTTGCAGAACATCAAAAACATTCAAATTTTGCTACGTTTGAAAATTCATAGATTTTAATAAAAACCAAACCTGCGCCAGTTTGTTCCTCAATCGTCCCTCATACGTTCCTCCAATCAGCAACACATTTTTAATGTTATATATTTTAAAAAACTATTGAAAACGTCCTAATAGAATCTTTAAAAGAAAAACATCCAGATAAAGCTTCAAGAATAGCGATATCGGTCTGATTATCCCACGAATATGAATTTTATAAAATTCTGTACTCTGGTAAGCCCTGGTGTGGTTCAGTTAATGCACAATCAAAAACATATTTTTCGCATTAATACCTACAAAATGTGAATTTTATGCTTCTCTACTCTAGGTATTTGAAAAGAAATTGAAAACATAAACGAAGAAAAATTCACTTTTGGTATCAGGAAAAAACAAAACGCTTTTTCGTCAAAAACTGCCCCCCCATTGCTAATTTAACTCTTTGAAAGAGACATAGAAAGTAAAGTCGATGCTAGATAGAGATGATTTTCTTTGATATTTATAATCAATGTGTTCTTGTGGTGAAGTCCCGATTCTGGAAAGATTCCTTCTTTCCATCTTGGAACACAGGATCCAGCCCGAGCCCTTTGGTTACCGCTCCTGGAACAATTAATGAGGTCAGGCGTTTTCTACACGTACTACATCATGGGTTCACCTCTGCAGAATGCATCAACTACCTCTGGAGTAAGTTTTGAAAGAATGGACTTTCAAAAACTTTCACATAAATGACACCCCACATTTACTAGTTAAGTTAACATTTCGCTAATTAATAATTCGCCTGAGAAACTGAATTTTATAATTATGTAAGTATTCAAAATTTTTGAATTAGTAGCAGTAAAACGGGACGTAGTTTCTCCTTTAACCCGGTTACCAAATATAATATTACTTGAACACGAAAAAAGAGGATCTAACTGCAAAAATGTTTCCCCTATGCTCTGGTTTGAACTCAGATAAGTCTCTCTTTAATCACTCCCCAAACTCGGCGGCTTTTCAAATTGATGGAAACGCGAGATCAGACAGATCGATACAGGTAATAATTTGGCAAAATGTCTGCTTACGCTCCCAACCAATAACGTTCTTCAAGAGACGAAAAAAACAGTAATCCAATTCTTACGTATCAATGATTCCCCCACTGGATTGTAATTACCAAAGTAACTGGAGGAAGTATCCTTCAGGAGCAAAAATTACCCACTATTTTAGTATCAGGGACCCCGATTAGAGCTTTCTTTGACAAATTGCCACTTTTCCCTGCGTTTTACTCCTTTACCACTTAGCATCCAGTGGGGGAAAGTAAAATTGCTGAACAGTTAAACGATAAATGTATTCGAAAATCCTTTTAATTACGATCTTCAAATTTCCAATTAAACATCATAACCCAATATTGTTACAGTTGCCTTCTTGTTTTCCCCTTTTTCAGAAAGGGCAACTCTTAATTAACCTAAAACTCACTTTATAACGTTCTTCAAGAATGTACTATCAATTTCACGGAAGCCTTTCCCCTTTCCTTTCAAATAAAACTGAGTTTATCAGGCAGCTCTTAGAGCAGACTAAATAAAATGGATGTTCATAGCTTACAGATCATTGGTTCCTCCCAATGAACTTAGCATTTTCCAAATTCCAAACTTTTACCTCCAGGCTTTTTTTTGCAAAGAGAAAGAGAGAGAAGAGAGAGAAAAAAGAGAGAGAGATAAGAGAGAAAGAGAGAGAGAGAAAAAAAGAGAAACAGAGGAGGAGAGAAAGAGGGGCAGGCAGGCGAGGGAAAGCGAGAGAGGAGAAGAGAGAGGAGAGAGAGAGGAGAGAGAGAATCGCATAAAGGGCCTACATGAGGGTTTCTTATATGTACGTTAGAAATAATATTAATTCTACATCTTTGGCGGAATTAAATGTTATTCCATTAAAATTGTTTCGAAATTTCTGTTGTACATCTTACTTCACTAAAAGTGATAATACTTTGCATCTACAGACCTCCAACAAAAAGAACTGCAGATTATATTTGTTCTTAGAAAACCTGGAATAACACTTAACAAAGTCAGCAATCGCTCTTTTGAATCCATTGTTGTATGCCGAGTTTTAACTTGATTTTCTGGTCGAATCTTGCGGGAAAAAAAAGTTTCTCAATTTAATTAATTCCTTCAATTTAGACATTACAATTTAAAGTACCTACACGGATCACACAAAATTCAATGAGTCAATTGATCAAATTATAATTAAAAAACTACTACGCGATATGAAGTTAACACAAAAAATGTGATCAGTGACACGATGCACAAATTCTTACCATTAAAAAAATGGGATCACTGACACACTAAACAATACACGTATGACAAGTTGTTTTTCTAAAAATAAAATAAATTATTCATTGATGACTAGATGCAGGAGTCAGAAGCGGTTTATAATACTGGTGATACAAACAACAAATATAATTCCTTTTTCACTCTTTCATTTTACTCTTTCACTTGCTTTCCCCTTCCAAAAAAGAACATTAAATACTTCCCGGAAAAGCAATTCTTGGATAACACAAGGTTAGGGCATCTTGTAAAAACAAGCGAATTCTTTCTTTCATTTCTAAACGTCATAACGTATCTCAAGATTTCCTCATCTACTAAAAAATACAAATCATTGTCAAGAAAAGTCCTAAGACAGACTAAAATCATAAAAAACGATCAGGATATTTTGAACTCGCATAAAAAAACCGAAAGCAACTGGAATATAATAAAAATACGACCAAATCAACTAGAAACCCTGTAAAGAAGGTTTTTAAAATTTACTATATAAATGTAAACGTTTCCGGCAACAGTGGCTAGTCTTTTTAACAATACTTTTCAGAATTGCTGTCGATATCACTAAGGGGCTTCATAAAAAATTCAAAAACAGACAGTTCACCCAAAATTTTTGACGATTTTTGTTTCGAAACTTTTTCCCTATTAAATTCTCAAAATAATCGGTAAACTAAAAATAAATATTCTCAGTTTAGTTGAATTCCCGGATTCTTTAAAGACCTGTGCGGGAAAGACTTTATACATCCTTAACTCACATATTTATTAAATGGTTATGCACCGGAACGTTCCAAATATTTTCAAAACAGCTAAAATTAAGCCCGCCCTTAAAAAAAAGGGAAAAAATGAAATTCCCAAAAATTTTCGGCCCATTTCTCTTCTATCAGTTTTTCAAAAATATTAGAGAAATTTTACTACGAAGAGAAACCTTTCTCACTAACACGACCGCTTTCAGATTGCCACATTGATTTAGAAAATCAAAATCAACGGGAAACAGTATATTTTCTTTTCTTAAAATGTCGCCTCATCATTGGATAAAAACGAGGCACCCTATTGGATTATATTCAGATCTCTAAAAGCTTTTGACGTCATTGATCATGACATTTTACTTTCAAATTACCTTGATATGGAATCCGTGGTATTCTCTAGATTGTTATGTTCTACCTTAAACAACGATCTCAGAAAGTGGAATACCTTACTGGAATGATGGAACATTACGTACGCCCCTTTCCGACTTTTTGCCCTTTGCACGGGGATTTCCTAAAGGATCGATTTGGCCCTATTCTGTTCCTACTTTACTAAACGATATCCCCTCAACGATTCGAAAACGGAAGAACGGTTCTCTTTGCGGTTTATACGAACGTCCTTTGCAATAAAAAAACCGTAAATATACAATATCAGATGTTTCAAATTGGTTCCAAATAACAAATTAATAGTAAACGAAAGAAAAGGGTTTTTTAATAGTTTTCCATTTCAAATAAACAATTCTGTGCTCCATTGAAAATGAACGGTGTACTATTGACTGATGTTAAGGCAACAAATTTTTAGGTCTCTGAATTCAGTCAAACCTTAAACGGAACGTCCATTGAAATGAATTGAACAAAAATTAAGTTCATTATGCTACCCGTTCCGAATTCTTCAAATTCAGTCAGCCTTCATACTGCTCGATGAGTATATTTCGCGAATGTTCATTCCCCCTGAGATATGGAAAAATATTCTGGGAAATACATCCTATAAACTCCCAGACTTTTAGATTACAAAACCCTTTTACGAATAATAAACCCAAAACCCACCCACGTGATTCATTAAAACCCCTCTTCATTAATCTAGGGAAATTTTTCCATTACCTTTCTGTTTATCTACGTATCATGGCTTTTGTCAAAACTGCTTGCCTAAGGGCGGAATATTTTTCAGAAAAATGCCGATGTCTATTACTATAACACTTGACGTAAAAATCGTATTCACTGGTGACAGTATCAACAGATCAGAAAAATTACATACAATACAAGTACATTATTTTACAACACTTTGCCAGGTGACATTAAAGATTAAATTCGATAGAAAAGTTTAAATTCCATTAAAATCGTTTCTGCTGCATAAATGTTTCTTACAATTAGAGAAATATACTGAGCATCCCGAAAAGTAACATTAATTTTAACAATGGTATAATGCATTTTTTACCATTTTAACTGTATAAATTGTATAAACAACCTGTAGTATTGTTGCAGCCTCCGGGTTATTTATCTCGATCAGGTTTTCGTTCAGTTTCCTGATCCATTGAGCAAATGCTGAGATGGCCTTGTTTTGCTTCTGGACATAAATGAACATCATTTTCTGTACACGTCTTCTAGAATTCAGTGGGGAAAACAATTATTCATATTATCGTTTCCCTGTTGTTCGCGGAAGTATTCGAAGACAACATGGATAAACAAAATTTATTGCCTTTTATCCTTGAAAATAGATTTTATTACATGGGGGGTTTTTCCAAACTTTAAGTAGTATATGACGTAGAGTAGAATCACAGATTTGAAAATATGCACCAATTCACTTTTCTTTAAAAACACGTCATACGCAGTTTTGACTATTTTTCCATTAAAAAATTTTAAAAAATTTTCCAAAATTTTTTGTTTGTTTGTTTTCCCAAATTTTAACCTTTTGGGAACCAAGGGGGCCAAAAAAATTTTGCTTTATTCCCTTCCCTCTTCGAAGATAAAACCACAATACTCAAAAAAAACCCATTTTAAAATTCTTGAAAAGATGCGAGGCCCTTGCCCGTTTCCGGAAATGCAAATTCTTCTCCAGGGAGCTTTTATTTCCTTCTTCCTTCCAGGCACACCTTTTAAAGGGGTCGGTTAAACCCCCACCCGTTTTGAAATTAAAGATTTTAGAAAAATTTTTCAAAACCCCCACGATTTTGTTTCCCGCTGCAATCAGGTAATTATAAATTTTTTCAATTTTTCCTTTGTTTCCGTAATAATCAAAAAAAAAGATCAAAGCATATTTTCCAATCACACCCAGATTCAAATACAAAACAAGAACATCCAGCGAGGGTCCAAGAGAGAACGAAATGCTCGACGCAAAAATCAAATTCAATTCACAAATTACAATACGCGGACAGAATAAGATATCCGTAGCGCCCCTTTTTTGCGCCTTGTTTTTCGTTTACGCCTGGGAAGAGCAGGCCTCCCCATTTGCTCTGCATCATACAACGCACTGTTCTCTGCCCCAGCCGTTGAAGAGGATAGTGGGGTATTGTAGCCCTTGACTGTCGGGCTCTTCGGGTACGACAGTTGGGAAAAGTTTTTTTTTTTAGGACCCATTTTTAATAAGAGAGAAATTTCAATAATTAGTATAGTTGTGTGTCGCAGCAATAATTCCCAGTTATATACATAGTAAACTAGCGGTTCAGACAATGCTTTGCTATTGCAGTATTTTAAATACAATAATTCAAATTCATCTTATTCAATGATGATTAGCTACGTATAAAACTACACTTTACTATATTACAGTACACTTTAAAAATCAAATATTTCAATAATGTTGAGCGCCGCCAGAATTCGGTTCACACCTGCTTTCTACATCGCAACTTCAATGTTACTTGATATTATGAGTCCGATAACAGTAATAACAAAGGGTAAATATGTTAGGGAAATGGGTGGAGTTGTTTTTGCGCGAACATGCCACACACATCACATTTCCTTTTATTTATATTCACTAGCTACAAACTAGGTCAGTTGGTTGCTATCTGGAAAAATTTCCCAGCTGCCAACGGCCAATCTGTGCCCAAGGTTTCTCCGACAACAGTTCTTGATGAAGCTGTATGAGTACCGAAGGGGCCCACGGATCATCGATCATTCCTTCCCATCCTATTTTCTCCTCTTTCTTACACAATTCACACATCCACTACACTACCAAATATATCGGGAGACCAGTCGAGAGTTTAGATCGTATCCCACCTGGAGTGGTGCCTCGGTGCGAGAGAGACCTAGAAGCGGAAACCCCTCAAGCAGTCCTGTAGATAAGCAGAGATTACGTTTCTGCTCTCCAGTTTTAGTTACGTACTACACTCACGGGGGCTTATGTTCTAAGCTTGAGGCGCCCGGAAAAATATTCAGTGACTGTGCTTGTGGCCACGTCCTTTGTCTCAATTCACGCAGTGGTCCATTTCCTCCGTGACTCTTCTTTTTCTTTTTATATATGTGTGTCTCCTCTTAGAAGATTTGGCTGTCATCATGGCAACACTGAATATTGATTTTGCCATTCTAAACTATTCTTACTGGCTTTGATGGTATACTGGTTATCATGGCGGGCTACTGATCCCAAGTTCGCGGTCTAAAGCCCGGTTAATGTCGATGGACTTTGAAGGTGCCAATAATTGGCGCTTGTCGGCATGTAAAACAGATCCCAGGAAAGACACTTGGCCTATCTTGGAAAAATTAAAATTCCCTCTCTCAATCCTCTCTCCCTTGTCAAAGTTGGTCCACTAGCACCCCCTAGCGAAAGAAGAATTACCCTGCGCATATTTCAGATAAGTCTCACTAAAAGATGCTCGGGGCTTCGGAGACTAGACTACGTACTAATCAGAGTATGGTTCTAAAAAAGAAGAAACAATTCTTCAGCTGAACAACTTTACCATATTTTCAAATTGTCCAACCAGGATGAACGCTTTCTTGCTCCTGCTCTTTCTAAGTAATACATTTACTGCGCAGTCTCCGGAACGACAAGCAACGCCTCTCGCTGGGCGTACATCGAGGAGAACTTTGAGCCCCTCTTCATGTGGGCCATGCCTCCTGGCTTGCGAACGCCCGCTGCTGTCAGCAAGATGCGGCAGTTCTACTTGGGTAATACGACCCTCTACGACGCTGCCAACAACCTGGACACGATCAATAGATTCGTGCAGGTATGGTATCACCTCTTTAACCCTCACACTTACTTCTGATTCATGTATTTATTTATCGTCCAAAGCAGTTGACAGCATGCTCGCATTACATGACGCAACCCCGGGTTCAATTCCCGGCCGGGCAAAATTATAAAGTGCGTGCTCCTTGCAATGTCCCAGTATATGTTTTGTGTGACGATGAGAAAACTCACTTCTCAGGTTGAGAAGACCAGAATGCGGCGTGGAGATGTCTTCGTGCACACGTACCCTCTTAATCAAGACCCCGAGGTCGGGACGCTGCTAGTAGGCCATGGCTCGTACACAGGCTATCGCGCCGAGTACTGACAGACAAACCCAGTTGAAAACTGTACTATGTACTTTGTCGAGAAGTGTATTCCGAGCACGTTTTCTTTAAGTCTGGGATCCCTCTCCTAACCCATGTTCCACTTGAATTATGAATGCAGGTGGGAAAGAGCGTTTTTTGACAAGAACTGAGAAGAAAACTTTCGCTCCCGTGTAATACAAACTTTTTCCAAAGGCAAATGAGCTAGCGGTTATTATCTGTACACGTGTTCTAGAGTTCGGAGGGAATAATACTTCTTCAAATTATCGTCTTCCTTTACCCGCGGCAGTAAGTCGATTGCACTGAACTCTAGAAATCGTGTACAGATGGTGAAGTTTGTAGTGCAGATAGTGAAGTAGACATGCTTTTGCATAATTATGCATTCTTCTTGTTTATCATTCCTTACTATATTTGAGGACAAGACATACTATAGTATACTAGTTTCAATTGAATAACAGAAAAAAGCAATGTGTTTAATCCATTTCTGCCCAAAACGTTTTTTGTGAGCAAAAGTGAAAAAGTCGGAAGTTGAGTTACTTAGAAGTTATTAAACATAAAATAAATCAGAAAGTTTTTCATCTTTAATTACCAATGGCTCGATAACGACCCCATGAGTGATATGGTTATCAAAACTGAATAAGAGAAAGCTTATATAATAACTTATGAAACGTTTAGTTATGAAGTAAAAGTACTCTTAATATTATTTGAAGTGAACAAAACATCACAAATTATATTTGTCATTCATGACGAAGCATTTATCATGATACGGCGCATTCCATCGTGAACGTATTTTCGCCGCCTTACTGTTACACAATGCGCAGTGTTGCCGTTTCACCTGGAACTTTGTTATATTGCTTGTGTGAAGTAGATGTGTTCTATATGATTATTTCTAACGTCAAAAACAGTTGCAAACCGTGAGACGTGCTATTGATAGAATTGTATTCTGCGTACGTTTTCTTAAATCCTGGGAATCACTACCCAAACTCACATACAAGTTAAATTCTGAATACAGATGAAAATTAAATTTCTGGCAAGAATTGATAAACAATATTCACTCTTGTTTAATACAAAATATTTGCAAAGATAAATCAGCTATAATTTTCATTATTATTTCTCATCGTCCCCTTTGTGAACTTACTGCCGCAAGGACATGAAGAATGATAATTTCAAATAATATACTTCACATTAAACTCAAGAAAATATGCACATATAGAGAAGTCACATTTATGTCCAGAAGCAAAACCATGATCAATACTCGTATAAGTATTAACTCAAAGGTTCAGGAACCTTGACAAGAATCTTGATCGAGATAGCGGTCATTGACCCACAACCAGTGGTACATTTGTTACAAAAAAATTAAGAACAAAATTGGAGCAACTTTCGAGAAAATGGTATTTAAATGTTTCTGAAAAGGCGGAATTTTCAATTCATTTTCCCATAAAAGTTGTAATGTTTTTTTCGAGAAATATTTATGATATATTTTTAAGCATTTGTACTCACAAAAATTGTGTATAGAAATCGCCGGGAACGACGATCTTGTGACGCTCAAAAAGACTTCAGAATTGTAAAAAATATTACATTTCTATAATTTTTAAAAAAAAAAAATAAAAATTTTTGAGAAAATTTGGTTTTTAGTATTTTTTAATATTACCCATTTTTAACTCAAAATTACGGGAAATTACTAAAAGTTTAATAAAAAGGCACATGAAAGTAATTAAAGACCTGAGTTTGGAAAACAAATTTCATTTGATGAAAAGTACTGCAATTGTCGGAAGACGGCCAACAAAGTTACTTCTGCAATTTCAGAGTTAACTAAGGAAATCAGACCTACGTCATCTTTATACTTTTATTCTTAGAAGAAACTTAAAGAAAAAAATTGTAATCATTTTTGAAAAAAATAAATAAAATGTCCCATTAGCTTCATGTAAAGTACCTCCAAAATTTTAATGAAGGTTTTGAAAAATCGCAGAGCGTCGAGTCGGGTTAGATCGACTGAGGAATTTTGGAAAATATTCTACAACTAGTTTTGTTGATATTTGTTCCCTTGCCGACGGACGGCCGACGGAGATAAATGGAGAGTCGGAGAGACAAACGTTTGGGGGAAGAACACAATTTTTTTCAGGGGACACCAAAACATGTATAGTCGTTGAAACTTCGAAATCGATTTCCGAATATTCGGATAATACAACAAAAACGAGACCTGTGTCGTTCATTTAAGTGTGTCTTTTTCTATCATTGAAAAAATTAAAGAAACAATTTCGAGTCGTTTTTGAGAAAATGTTCTTTTAAATTGCAGCATCTTTGCAAAAAAATTACATTTTTTTTTCAAAAAGTTGTACTAAGCGACTTTATAAATATGACGTTGTACATTTCATTTAATTAAACTGTATTGTACTTTTTGCCATGTTCACTCTATGCAATTTTTTGAAAATACAAATTGTTTGCCGAAAATGGGACCAGTTGTACTAAGCGACGTACACTAATGTTTTAACCATCCTTTAATAACAAAAAAATATAATGAATATTTTTTACAGGTTTGAGGAAATAATTTTTAAATCTTACTGGTCATTCATGCACAATAACGAAAAATATTATGATTTTCAAATATTTCTATGAACTTATTTCCAGAGACACACAAAAAAATATAATGAATAATTTTTAAAATCATACGTCCTAAAATGAGATCTGCGTCATTCTTTTAAATGTGCTCTACTCAATCCATGGATAAATGTTTAATAAAAAAAAATGTGGAGCCATTTTCGAGAAATGTTTGTTTCATGTGCAGTACCTCCAAAAATCAAAATATCCGTTTCACACTCGCTTGAGTCCCTACAAATCGATGGAGTATCAATTTTGGAGAAAATCGTCTCAGTGGTTTAGACGCCAGCTTAGAACACATACGCACATACGGGCGTTTGGCGGTGAATCGATTCTGCAGTATCAAGGACCCACAAAACATGAATTCTGACTATACAACGTGTTAGACGTAGTAATTTACAGTAATTAAGTGTTATATTTGTTCACTTTTTCGTTATCAAGTTTCAACAAAAAGTTTTTCCGGCGCATGATTTTATTTTCGCTTGATTGGAAGTAAGGCGAGAAAGTAGATATGAATGATGTTCATAAAAAGTTATTATTTCTAGATAAATAAATTATTAGTAGGGACTTTACTCACGGAATCGAAAACGGCCTACTACGTAGACGTGATATTCTACAAGTCATGAAAAGTCGTCGTTTATCTTTTAAATAGATTATACATTAAAATTCTTTACTAAAGAATAAAATACAAACATTTACATTATACCATTTACACATACCTGACATCTTTATTCATCACTGTGGAAGTAGAAAAAAACAAACGAGCCAGTTTCACAACAGTCAACGTCAAACTCGCAACCAAGGAGTTCAAAAACTATGAGTGTTACACAACAATAGGAACCTCAACCAAGAGGAATCGCAGCGCAAACTCAATGCCAACGTTTGAATAAAAAAATCTGAAAAACGACCCCATGACTATAAATGGATGAATGATGAAAAACTCGTGATAGTATCAGACAACAGAGGCAAATTGTGCACAAGGAATAGCTATATCACCGTTTCTCAATGAGATGTTTGAGAAGTTCTTGTTTTTTTTTCAATTATCCGTGCACTTTACAATAAATTCTTCATATAATAATGTCGTTGAAATATTCATTCAAACTTTAAAATAAACATTTGCAGTGATGCAAATGTACACGCTTTTGTAATTTGATCAAAATTTGGTTAACTAAGAAAAGGATCAAACATTAATGATAGGTTCATAAAAAATATTATAGTAATTGGAAATTATCCTGTCAGTCTATCATAAGAATGTTTTTTTACTTGCAACTATTTTGCTAAAAAATACATGTCCTTGATGTTTATTGGATTGCAAAGCGCTTTGCAATACCTTAATGCATAAAACATTGTACATGATATAAAACTGTTGCCAAATGTCACAAATGAATCGAAAAAATTTCCTAAACAAAGTCAAAAAATATTTCAAACTGCAAACCCTGCAATAATTTAAGTTAAAATCATTACATTAGAGACAGAAAAACGTGTATCTCCTTCATGTGCCACAAGTAAATTACATGGTTCTAATCACTCGTACAAGTGATAAACAGCACAAGATTATTGCCGTTATGATATTAAACTTTTAAAAATAATTGTCTCACATTGCAATGTCGAAACTTTATTGATGAAAAAGACACAAAACTAATAAAAAATAATAATAATAATAATAATAATAATAATAATAATAATAATTAAGTTTGCAATGAACAATCTGCTTTCCCAAAATCGATTTGGTTGTAACAGGAGTAGGACTTTCAAAGTTATATAGCACATAATTTGTAATTGTCACTCGACGGTGGGTCGACAGTCAAAGCCAAATATGGTTGATTGAAAACGATTTGTTATGTATAATTAAGTTTCAATAGGTTTCTTTTTTCATTTCAATATCAGAGTTTAAAATTTCTTCAGCCAAGGTTCTTCATTCCCATAAAATGTATCCCGTAATATCCGAGGTACTACGTCAAACAGACATTTAAATCCAACGCTTAAAAATCTTACTGAAGCTACTAAAATATTTCCGAGTGTCCTTAACATTCATCATTTTTTACCAAGCATTTATCTCAAATTTTAAAAATACTTAATTTACATAATACTCACCACAAACAACACGTCAAATAGCTGCAATTATAATTTTAGTCCCACCAATTTTCTCTGTACTTATTTTAACTTCCAATGCACTTGAGGTTTATTTGGCCATTGTCTTTCACTTTTATCTTCTCGCTTCAGCGTTTACCACAATTTGAATTTACTTGAAACGAATGGATATAAAATTAAACTGATTAAAACTTAGCATCTACACTCACTAAAAGAAAAATCCTAAATTATCTGTCAATTCAAAAACACGGACATCACAGGCAGTGGTTCCCGTCGATGAGGGCACCACACTCGCTTTTGTTCTCTACAGCACAGAAAATCTGAAAATGTTCTCTTTTTTTGAGTTACACCCCCGCATCACCAGCCTTACCCCTTACTACTAAGTAAATTATAGCATACTTTTAGTCAGAACAATATGTACAAGTCGCAAACAATCGTAAATAAAATCGCATCGCATTGCTAAAACTATACTTTCACATTAAAACAATATGTGATTTTTTTCATTTCAGCCCGCACCCACTTTCTTAACATAATCCTGGCATTGCAAATCGACTGGAGGAATTACCTAATGAACCTTTAAATCGTTTTCGATACAAGGTATAAACACCACACATTTTAATGTCTTGATTCTTTTTCATTCACTATGTTCACAATTTTCTTTCTGGAACATTAATAAACAAACGATGACGACTCGACATTGGGAAGCAAGCAACACACGTTGCTTTTATGGAAATGAAAGCCCTGCTTATGATTTTATTCCTGAAACTATAAGTTCCCTAATATCAGACCCAATTTTTAAACTGTATTTATCATAACTTAACATGTTTTAACGAAAATCGGACTCACGCCATATTTGTAATCGTATTTAATACTCTATTCTAGCAAAAATTGAAATGAAAATAATAAGAGCTTTTTGAAAACATTTAAAAAGTACTGAAGGCTTCAGTAACGAATTTGTTTAAAAAAATCGGTACAAATTGTCGGAGCAATGATAATTAAATTAAATTTTGAAAAATCCTATACGTGGCTTAACACTACCACAATAATGCAAACTACACAGCACAAGCACTTATACATGATAAAGAAATGCCTTCACACTGAGGTGAAGAGACATGGCTGACACAAAAATAGGTTGACGTCTCCCAGTTGGAGATAGCAGACGATGACGACCCGCTGTTCCTAAAACACTAACTTTTCACCCAGCGACCAGCTCTTTTAACCCTTTGCATCGATTAAGGTGGCTCATGGCATCCATCTGATGTCTCCGGTCGGGAGGTTTTAAGGTTCTAGTCCCGATGGTGGCAGGTTTTTCGACACTAGCTAGATAGCTAGGTCGAATGGAAGCGAATTCCAGTAGCTGGATCCTGTCATCGCTAATTTCCGTGGTTTCTGTGTACAATACAAATCGAGTGCCGGAAGCAGTACCTAAACGAATGGGTCACGGATCTCGCGGGATCTTCCATCCTCTTCCTTGCCCTTTCCCCAACCCAACACACACGTTAGGAGCTTAAAGCTTGTTCCGATTGGGGCGGCTCTCCGCTAGTGGGAGATCCCTGTAAGGAAAACCCGGTAAGTTGACGTGGTCAGCGCCGGATCTGACCATCCAGCGGGGTAAGAACACTGATAATCCATGCACTAACTTGCGGGATTAATGGCTAGCGGTCTGGAAACACGCCTTAAAGCATCCATCTCCTCACGCAGATGTGCAGCGACCTGTTCGTGACTGTGAGCGCCGTGAGCGCCGCGCGCCTCATGACGCAGAGCGAGGCCGACGTGTACGTGTACGAGTTCGCCTTCGAGGGCGCAGCGCCCTACTTCAAGGACGAGGTGTACAACGCCTCCCAAGTGCCCGGGGTGGCACACGGCGACGACCTCTTCTACCTCTTCGAGCGGGCCGCCGACCCGAGCGGCCCGCCGCTCAACGCCACGCCCGACGAGCGATCTGTCCGGGAGCGCTGGGTGCGCTACTTCACAAATTTCGCCAAGACCGGGTGAGTGTCAAGGCCTGTGTGAGTGCTGGCACCAAAATGTCTTCGGATCCGTCTCAAACTCAAAGGGTACGATGGAAGGGATACGAGTATTGGCAGCGATTGGCTGAATTTTCGAAACCTCGTTAATCATTCGTACATTTTTGCTCCTCCTCGAATGTTGGCGGGTAGTCCCCGAGTGACGACAGATATCACATGACAGAATAGCGCTGGTACAGCTATCTAGAGTACGTCACTGCAACAACTTGGACCTCTCGTAGCGCAACGAACCCTCCCATTTACGTGACGTCCCACTGGTCAAGGCTCCAGAAGTACCTGGCTCTCCAATTTCCCACCAGCTGATTTGGCTCGTCATTCAAGGCTGTCCGACGGAGCATCTCCTACAGAAATCGCGTCTTAAAAGAAATTTAAATATTCATTTATCAATGTATTTATTTATTAATAATGGATTTCTCAGTTATATTATATAAAAATCATACAATATTTTTTCTTTGTTCGTTAACGGCCGTCCTTAGTACATTTGAAGTTGTTGACATGTAAGACCGAAGCGTTAGGCTCCCACTTCATTCCGCCATAAAGCCTCTGTAAAACGACGAGGTGTGACGTCTAGCATTCACTGCACAGGCTTACCGGCGGACGAAGGCGACGGTCTGGCAGCCTTCAAGGGTGGGGCCTAGGGTATGAAGAAGGGCGTACTCATGAGATAGCGTCACTATGCAGCTCAGCAAGTAGAATTGCACATCAACTAGTTTTCCCAATATGCGGTTGGAGCGCTACTCCCTTAAGTCTTTATCAGAAGCGCGAAGTCTTCAGGACTGTAGTCCTCGTGATCGGAAGGGATTATGTATAGAAATACAATACAATGTAATGTAATGTAATGTAATGCATTTGCAGCCTTCCCCATTTAGAAAACCACGTGCCGCGACTGGGCACAGGGCTGCTCAGGGCTCGCTCACGTAACTGCAGCATCTGTTGCAACTACAGCAACTCATGGCCAGTAGTGTAGCACTGTAGTGCATGGGTGTGTCTGTGCGTGAAGGGAGGGGGGCAAGAATGGCAAAAGAAAGATCGCGCGCATTCCGGTTCGTTGATTAGGGCCATGTATGCATTAGGCGCTACAGATCGAAGAAATCAACCTGAGCATTACCGATCAGAGGAGGCAACCGCTAGAATTCTGTTCCAGACGGGTTGAATTCGATCTATTTCGTAGTTACCTAGCCAGTGTGGAAAATTTGTTACCATTGGAACTCAAACCCCAGGCCATCCTTTTCCCTTTCTCTCTTCTTACACACACTCGTACATGCAGCATAGTTCTATTACGACGACACTCGCATACTTCGAAACATACACATCCATATCGGAGCTTAGAACTTAGAGCTGACAGTGCCCCACAGTCTAACGCGCAGATCAGCGTCGGTTTTAGTGAAGAAAGAAAAGCGCTATCTTCCAGGATAAAACATTCACTTCGCTTTTAAGACTAATGACTATAGCATTCGATTTTAAAAAATCAAAATCCAATTTTTCAGTATTTTTAGTTACAATTTTTAACCCTTCCACGTGGAATGTTGTCGTATATGGTAGCATTCCAAAATAGCAAAGGGTTAATTTCATCACCGCGTCATTAACAAGTGAAATGGAGGCCTCATTCGGGGTCTATGCGTGAATGCCTAATGGCATTAGGTTGTAAAGTTAAAATCCCTCGACATGTACGTATGAATGCTCTCAAGTAAAAGACTTTCACTTGTATAGTCGGTATTCGGAGCTGCAATATCCATAGAAATGTTACCTGTTAAGGAAGGTCCGTTTCTTTTGAGACTACTGGCGTTATCTCGATCTTCAATGATATTTGGGCTCAGATCGGCACTAGCGGTACATCATCACCCTCGAACTAAGAGGACTAAGAGGAAGGAGGATGGACAATCAGCACTCTGTGCCACTGTAAAGACAGAAAGGAAAACCGGATGGAAAATTGGCGGATCATACGAGATCCTAAGTCCATTGTCAAAACTACTAATTCTCGTCGCTTCGACCAGAATCAACAGGGAGAGAGATCCAAAAATTAGATCACTAGAGATCTACTACCTCCAGAACTCTTCGAACATCCAGTGCCCGAACCCTCAACTACACACGCAAACGCACCCAACAGATTCCAGAATAACGAGAAGTTTATAAAAAATAATTTTGAAATATTAGAACGTACGTCTCCCTTCACAATACACAATATAATTTCCAAAGAGGCTTTGGAGCCGTATAATCAATTGTAGACTACAAAAATTAAATAACGGTCTTCAAAAAGCCACGTTTCTACGGTTTTTGCCTTTCTTCAAAAAAACACGCTCGAGATTCGTAGGCGCCATTTACTGACTTGTTGTAAGTTGTGACATAAGTTTCCAACAATCGCTCACAAATGGCAGCGCAATATTGAAGTTTTCCCTCAGAGTGAAAGTGTAGCATTTGTGAACAAGCAGCGTAGATAATTCATTTTTCCAGACCATTTTCTTATATCATTACTTACAAATCGCCATTCTCAATATTGACGAGGAAGAAGCTTTTTTGCTATTCTGAAATGTGTTATAAGAGGTTTTCCACGCATTTGCCATAATCTCAAAAATATGTTTACAATAATTTATAAATAAAAAGCACAAGAAACTTAAATAATGATAATTGCAACGTTTCACTATGTAACCCTGTACCATTCGAGTGCTATTGCTATGATTATATAATTTTATCATGTACGGATGTTTTTATTTACAAAAACGCTGTAAACAGGATCGTGCGGAACTCTATTTCATTAGCAATAGTGTTTCAATCGGAAATAAATATTAAATGTCTATTTTCACCAACTAGGAAATTTTACTTTCGCTGCCTTAACTAATGAGTAAAAATTAATAATTCAGTAACTCTTAATACTACATTAAATTAACAGAATATATTAAAAAATTAACACATCAGAAGTTTCGTTCCTGAGTAGAAGAATTGATTCATTTATGGTGTCACTCCCATTTCTGATAAGCCAACACGTATTTATGTACAACATCAATATCCTGAAATGAGACTCGCGTTTTTTTTTCTATGCGAAAACATAATAAATGCCTCTTTTCCAACTCCTGAAATAAGTGCACCACTTTTTTTCTCAGTTTTTGAAATGATTAGACTAAAAGTAGCTATATCAATCTCTATTCACTCTTGTAACGCATTATAAAAGGAAATGTAAAACATATTTTTAAAAAATGTTTTAGACATATGCTTAAAAGCGATAGCAAGGGGAGTGGAATATATTATTCAAACATTTTAATATTTTTGGAAATCTAGAAGAACATCCGGGACATAAAAGGCTACGCACATTCTTGAAACAGCTTCATTATCATAAACATTTTATTAAGTGATGGATAATTCACTGCACAAAAAATGAAGAGTGTAGACTTTTTAAATGGTGAAAAACACCGTGACATTGTAATTTGCTTTCGGGGGTGGTTGTCAGACCTAAGGTCTTGACACTGTTTTTATATTAAAGTCGATGCGGCGAAATCAAATCCGAAGCCATAATTGCGTCACTACCCTCCAATTGTTTTTTTTTTCATTCTGATATTTATAAAGACTCTCTGCACTGCTTAATTTTCTCCTATTCTCTAGAGATAAGGCTAGATTTTCCAATTCCCTCCCTTAACTTTTAGCATCAGTTGGCGCTTAAAAACCTACCAGGGCCTCCTCGTAATACCAACTGCTTCTTTGGGGATACTTTCGTGAGCCTCGAACGTTTTATAGGTCCATCTCGGTCCTTAACCCACACATATGTGGCCTTGGTATTCCTTGTCACCATCTCTGTGGATGTATCAATGTTCAGGGTGCAGAATTCTGGTTTCCATTTACACACACAGTTACCGTTCAGGCCCAGAGATTATGGAAGGATAAGATGTAATGTAATACATCAGGGATCGGGAATGGGCCACAGTCCCGGTGTGAACAACTTAAAACATTCCTGACTTAGGCAGATGTTGAAACCACAGCCTCATATTCGCGTATTTGGGCTCAGCTGCCAGAACAATTGCCTCGCAAGGCTGACTCATTCGATAGTACCAGGGAGTTCTTGCGCATCGTACCCGTTCTCAACCAATGAGCTTCAGACACCAGTTTGCGTCACAATAATAGCGGGAATCTTAAATGCAGTCACATACCAACATTACCTTGTTACAAGATACTGAAACAGATTTAAGAAGCATTTCTTTTAAATATTGCATTTGGTACACCTTCATTGTGTTATTTTTGGTTGGCTGGCATTGAAAATTGACACTTTGTACACTTTCAAAATGTTTCTCAACACTTCTCGCTCTCCATGCAACATGGCTGCCAGCGTCTGGTCTGGGTTTTCAAACGAAGTGCCCGTCCTGTGGGCACGTGATTCGTGACGCCAACTGGTGTTGCGCGCAACGAGCAAAAATCGGTGCGCCGGAGGAACTCACCCATGTTATTCCACCGCAGTAATTCAGGTGGACGGGACCAGGCCTAGCTCGAATAAATGAAAACTCCAATTATCGAGAATGACTAATTTATAAAAAAGAAATATAAACACACCTTTTAAACTTCAATGTATGTATACTACAATAAAAATGTACTTGCATATAATTGTTTAATATTAATTTTTAA
>CAXIVR010000005.1:50478856-50596210 GCA_964035755.1 Teleogryllus oceanicus | reverse complement strand
TCGGGAGGTTTTAAGGTTCTAGTCCCGATGGTGGCAGGTTTTTCGACACTAGCTAGATAGCTAGGTCGAATGGAAGCGAATTCCAGTAGCTGGATCCTGTCATCGCTAATTTCCGTGGTTTCTGCGTACAATACAAATCGAGTGCCGGAAGCAGTACCTAAACAAATGGGTCACGGATCTCGCGGGATCTTCCATCCTCTTCCTTGCCCTTTCCTCAACCCAACACACACGTTAGGAGCTTAAAGCTTGTTCCGATTGGGGCGGCTCTCCGCTAGTGGGAGATCCCTGTAAGGAAAACCCGGTAAGTTGACGTGGTCAGCGCCGGATCTGACCATCCAGCGGGGTAAGAACACTGATAATCCATGCACTACACTTGCGGGATTAATGGCTAGCGGTCTGGAAACACGCCTTAAAGCATCCATCTCCTCACGCAGATGTGCAGCGACCTGTTCGTGACTGTGAGCGCCGTGAGCGCCGCGCGCCTCATGACGCAGAGCGAGGCCGACGTGTACGTGTACGAGTTCGCCTTCGAGGGCGCAGCGCCCTACTTCAAGGACGAGGTGTACAACGCCTCCCAAGTGCCCGGGGTGGCACACGGCGACGACCTCTTCTACCTCTTCGAGCGGGCCGCCGACCCGAGCGGCCCGCCGCTCAACGCCACGCCCGAGGAGCGATCTGTCCGGGAGCGCTGGGTGCGCTACTTCACAAATTTCGCCAAGACCGGGTGAGTGTCAAGGCCTGTGTGAGTGCTGGCACCAAAATGTCTTCGGATCCGTCTCAAACTCAAAGGGTACGATGGAAGGGATACGAGTATTGGCAGCGATTGGCTGAATTTTCGAAACCTCGTTAATCATTCGTAAATGTTCGCTCCTTTTCGAATGTTGGCGGGTAGTCCCCAAGTGACGACAGATATCACATGACAGAATAGCGCTGGTACAGCTATCTAGAGTACGTCACTGCAACTACTTGGACCTCTCGTAGCGCAACAAAACCTCCCATTTACGTGATGTCCCACTGGTCAAGGCTCCAGAAGTACCTGGCTCTCCAATTTCCCACCAGCTGATTTGGCTCGTCATTCAAGGCTGTCCGGCGGAGCATCTCCTACAGAAATCGCGTCTTAAAAGAAATTTAAATATTCATTTATAAATGTATTTATTTATTAATAATGGATTTCTGAGTTATATTACATAAAAATCATACAAATATTTTTTCTTTGTTCGTTAACGGCCGTCCTTAGTACATTTGATGTTGTTGACAGGTAAGACCGAAGCGTTAGGCTCCCACTTCATTCCGCCATAAAGCCTGTGTAAAACGACGAGGTGTGACGTCTAGCATTCACTGCACAGGCATACCGGCGGACGAAGGATACGGTCTGGCAGCCTTCAAGGGTGGGGCCTAGGGTATGAAGAAGGGCGTACTCATGAGATAGCGTCACTATGCAGCTCAGCAAGTAGCATTGCACATCAACTAGTTTTCCCAATATGCGGTTGGAGCGCTACTCCCTTGTCTTTATCAGAAGCGCGAAGTCTTCAGGACTGTAGTCCCCGTGATCGGAAGAGATTATGTATAGAAATACAATACAATGTAATGTAATGTAATGTTAATGCAATGAATGCAGCAGCCTTCCCCATTTAGAAAACCACGTGCCGCGACTGGGCACAGGGCTGCTCAGGGCTCGCTCACGTAACGCAGCATCTGTTGCAACTACAGCAACTCGTGGCCAGTAGTGTAGTATTGTAGTGCATGGGTGTGTCTGTGCGTGAAGGGAGGGGGGCAAGAATGGCAAAAGAAAGATCGCGCGCATCCTGGTTCGTTGATTAGGGCCATGTATGCATTAGGCGCTACAGATCGAAGAAATCAACCTGAGCATTACCGATCAGAGGAGGCAACCGCTAGAATTCTGCTCCAGACGGGTTGAATTCGATCTATTTCGTGGTTACCAAGCTAGTGTGGAAAATTTGTTACCATTGGAACTCAAACCCCAGGCCATCCTTTTCCCTTTCTCTCTTCTTACACACACTCGTACATGCAGCATAGTTCTATTACGACGACACTCGCATACTTCGAAACATACACATCCATGTCGGAGCTTAGAGCTGGAGCTTAGAACTTAAGAGCTGACAGGGCCTACAGTCTGACGTGCAGATCAGCGTCGGTTTTAGTGAAGAAAGAAAAGCGCCTTCTTCCAGGATAAAACATTCACTTCGCTTTTGGGACGAATGACTATAGCATTTGATTTGAAAAAATGAAAATCTAATTTTTCAGTGTTTTTAGTTACAATTTTTATCTCTTCCAAGTGAAATGCTGATCGTATATGGTAGCATTCCAAAATAGGGAAGGGCAAAGGGTTAATTTCATCACCGCGTCAATAACAAGTGAAATGGAGGCCTCATTCGGGATCTCTGCGTGAATGCCTAATGGCATTAGGTTGTAAAGTTAAAATCCCTCGACATGTACGTATGAATGTACGCAAGTAAAAGACCTTCGCTTGTATAGTCGGTATTCGCAGCTGTAATACCCATAGAAATGTTACCATAAATGTTACCTGTTAAGGAAGGTCCGTTTCTTTTGAGACTACTGGCATTATCTCGATCTTCAATGATATTTGTGCTCAGATCGGCACTAGCGGAACATCATCACCCTCGAACATTTCTAAGAGGAAGGAGGATGGACAATCAGCACTTTGTGTCACTGTAAAGACAGAAAGGAAAACAGGATGGAAAATTGGCGGATCATACGAGCCGGCCATTGTCAAAACTACTAATTCTCGTCGCTTCGACCAGAATAACAGGGAGAGAGTTCCAAAAATTAGATCACTAGAGATCTACTACCTCCAGAACTCTTCGAACATCCAGTGCCCGAACCCTCAACTACACACGCAAACGCACCCAACAGATTCCAGAATAACGAGAAGTTTATAAAAAATAATTTTGAAATATTAGAACGTACGTCTCCTTCACAATACACAATATAATTTCCAAAGAGGCTTTAGAGCCGTATAATCAATTGTAGACTACAAAAATTAAATAACGGTCTTCAAAAAGCCACGTTTCTACCCTTTTTCCCTTTCTTCAAAAAAACACGCTCGAGATTCGTAGGCGCCATCTACTGACCTGTTGTAAGTTGTGACATAAGTTTCCAACAATCGCTCACAGATGGCAGCGCAATATTGAAGTTTTCCTTCAGAGTGAATGCTTGCATTTGTGAACAAGCAGCGTAGTTAATTCATTTTTCCAGACCATTTTCTTATATGATTACTTACAAATCGCCATTCTCAATATTGACGAGGAAGAAGCTTTTTTGCTATTCTGAAATGTGTTATAAGAGGTTTTCCACGCATTTGCCATAATCTCAGAAATATGTTTACAATAATTAATAAAAAGCACAAGAAACTTAAATAATGATAATTGCAACGTTTCACCCTGTAACCCTGTACCATTCGAGTGCTATTGCTATGATTATATAATTTTATCATGTACGGATGTTTTTATTTACAAAAACGCTGCAAACAGGATCGTGCGGAACTCGATTTCATTAGCAATAGTGTTTCAATCGGAAATAAATATTAAATGTTTATTTTCACTAACTAGGAAATTTTACTTTCGCTGCCTTAACTAATGAGTAAAAATTAATAATTCAGTAACTCTTAATTCTAAATTAAATTAACAGAATATATTAAAAAATTAACGCATCAGAAGTTTCGTTCCTGAGTAGAAGAATTGATTCATTTATGGTGTCACTCCTATTTCTGATAAGCCAACACGTATTCATGTACATCAATATCCTGAAATGAGACTCGCGTTTTTTTCTATGCGAAAACATAATAAATGCCTCTTTTCCAACTCTTGAAATAAGTGCACCACTTTTTTCTCACTTTTTGAAATGATTTGATTAAAAGTTGCTATATCAATCTGTATTCTCTCTTGTAACGCATTATAAAAGAAATGTAAAACATGTTTTTAAAAACTGTTTTAGACATATGCTTAAAAGCGATAGCAAGGGGAGTGAAATATATTATGCAAACATTTGAATATTTTTGGAAATCTAGAAGAACATACGGGACATAAAAGAGCTACGCACATTCTTGAAACAGCTTCATTACCATAAACATTCTATTAAGTGATGGATAATTGCACTGGCACAGAAAATATGAAGAGTGTGAGACTTGTGTCCCTTTGTATGTCGACGCGCATCAATCCCAATCTGAAGCCAGAATCGCGCCTCCGCTCTCCAGATTTTTCAAATGGTGAAAAAACACCGTGACATTGTAATTTGGTTTTCGGGGGTGGTTGTCAGACCTAAGGTCTTGACACATGTTTTTATATTAAAGTAGATGCGGTGAAATGAAATCCGAAGCCATATTTGCGTCACTACCGTCAATTGTTTTTTTTATTCTGATTTTTATAAAGACCTCTGGCACTGCTTAATTTTCTCCTATTCTCTAGAGATAAGGCTAGATTTTCCATTTCCCTCCCTTAACTTTTAGCATCAGTTGGCGCTTCAAAACCTACCAGGGTCTCTCGTAATACCAACTGCTCCTTTGGGGATACTTTCGTGAGCCTCGAACGTCACATAGTTCCATCTCTGTCCTTAACCCACACATATGTGGCCTTGGTATTCCTTGTCACCATCTCTGTGGATGTATCAATGTTCAGGGTGCAGGAATTCTGGTTTCCATTTACACACACAGTTACCGTTCAGGCCGAGAGATTATGGAAGGATAAGATGTAATGTAATACATCAGGGATCGGGAATGGGCCACAGCCCCATTGTGTGAACAACTTAAAACATTCGAGACTTAGGCAGATGTTGAAACCACAGCCTCATATTCGCGTATTTGGGCTCAGCTGCCAGAACAATTGCCTCGCAAGGCTGACTCATTCGATTGTACCAGGGAGTTCACATCTTGACGCAACGCGTCTCCGAGCCCCTTAAGGGGCGTTGAGCGCTTTACACTTGGGAGTAATCCTCCATTAATGTGCTTTTACTTTTTTTTTTTTTACATAATTGTCAAGTCTCGTCACGTCGAAGTCAGTCAATGCCTTTTATCCCTTCGGCCAGGGGCTCGACGACGTTAGATCCCAGGGTTCCTGGCCGGTCACCCAACCACGAACCCGCGAGTCTCGAATGCGCCTTTAGTTCGTGATTACGGGCTAGTGAGAACAGCATCAGCTGACTCATCTGCCAGGCCTTCTTGCGCATCGTACCCGTTTTCCACCAATGAGCTTAAGACACCAGTTTGCGTCACAATATTAGCGGGAATTTTAAATGCAGTCAATACCAACATTACCTTGTTACAAGATACTGAAACAGATTTAAGAAGCATTTCTTTTAAATATTGCATTTGGTACACCTTCATTGTGTTATTTTTGGTTGACTGGCATTGAAAATTGACACTTTGTACACTTTCAAAATGTTTCTCAACACTTCTCGCTCTCCATGCAACATGGCTGCCAGCGTCTGGTCTGGGTTTTCAAACGAAGTGCCCGTCCTGTGGGCACGTGATTCGTGACGCCAACTGGTGTTGCGCGCAACGAGCAAAAATCGGTGCGCCGGAGGAACTCACCCATGCTATTCCACCACAGTAATTCAGGTGGAGGGGACCAGGCCTAGCTCGAATATAATGAAAACTCGAATTATCGAAAATGACTAATTTATAAAAAAGAAATATAAACACACCTTTTAAACTTCAATGTATGTATACTACAATAAAAATGTACTTGCATATAATTGTTATAATATTAATTGCTGAAGATGAATAATTACATGAAAGTAATTGAAAAATCGTTTGTTTCAATACTACATTGTTTCTTTTCTGCGCAATATAAAGCAATCTGAACAATTACATTAATTGTGGTTTGATCGAATGGGCGTAATAACAATGCTATCACACCGATGACATGAGTTATAAATTAAGCACAAAAAATATTCTGTTGTAGCACCACAAGTTATATTCTGCAACTAGGCAACCGAAAAATTAATAAATTGCGACGCATTATTTTTGATGCCGATCTGAACCAGCCGGGAGGGGAGATGGAAACAAAACCGAAAACCAGAGGAAACGGATTTGAAAACTAACTAGTACGAGAAAGTCTGTGCCATTCTGGACCTGGTGCGACGCTGGCGCCTCCAAGCAATACCTTCTATTACTACGAGTCTAACAACTACATCATTAGCTGCTTGTGACGTAGGAGTAGGTAGGCCGACTATGAACATGTCCGACAGAAATTTCCTTTAGTTTATGCCATTTAGTTTATTTATTATTTCTTCTGTGCCGCGGTTATCGACTTTACATTTGAATTATTACTGTACTTAAAATCCAGAATATTGGTTTTCAATGGCGCGATCCTAAATGTCGGGAAAATTATGACACGAGACGAGGAACCAAGAATCGGTGTTTTCGTTTCCGGCTGAGAAAGAAATGGACATCTCCCAAAAGAAGATGAAAGTTTCTACCAAATCAGCATTCCAAGGTAAGAAAACGTTTATAACTGATTTCTGAGCAATGTGGTAATAATTGAAGTCGTAGGCTTCTGCGGTCGGAGTCATGTGAATGATCTTGGTTGTCCGTGTGACGCCGCGTCGAAGGCTGTGTTGCCGCCGTTGCAGACCAGCCTTGAGGAAGACCACGAAGAGATGGTCGGCAACACAGCCTTCGACGCGGAGTCACCCAGACAGCCAAGATCATTCAAATGTGGTAATAATTTAAAATAAATTACTAAGGTTGAACAATTTAGAACACAAATCTCAATTATGAATTGTAAACAGCCAAAAGCGTCCTTATCATAAAGGTAGGATAAATCGTTGGCTTACGGGTGAGAGATGTTGGGTCGGGTTTTCGGGTCTTGGGAGTACTCTCTAAACCGTCAAAATTTCCTTAAGTTTCAAAATTTTCAATTTGGTTAGTTTGTGAATATCTAATCGTTAACATTTCCCTTGATAACCAGTATACCATCAAAGCCAGTAAGAATAGTTTAGAATGGCAAAATCAATATTCAGTGTTGCCATGATGACAGCCAAATCTTCTAAGAGGAGACACACATGTATAAAAGAAAAAGAAGAATCACGGAGGAAATGGACCACTGCGTGAATTGAGACAAAGGACGTGGCCACAAGCACAGTCACTGAATATTTTTCCGGGCGCCTCAAGCTTAGAACATAAGCCCCCGTGAGTGTTGTACGTAATTATAACTGGAGAGCCTCCTCTGCAGAAACGTAAGAGCCTCTGCTTATCTATTGTAACTGCTTGTCGTCGGCTACATTTATGACCAACAAAAAAATAGAAGCGATAATACCCGACATCATGCCCTACACGTAGTTTCTATAGTAGCAAAGAGATGGCGTCAGCCAGAAAAATATTTCTGAACGCACTCAGACTATAGCCAATGAGAAACTTTTGTGGAAATACGGACGCGGCATGAACTTATGTCGGAAGAGCTCGTTTTTCTTTCTTGTTCGAGTCGCAGAGGTGAACGGAAGATAGAATTATAATTGTACTTGCTAAAACGTTGCAATGTGAGCTTCCCTCAATAACAGACGTTGATCGGGCAAGTTTCATTGAACATTGGTCTTGCTAGCCAGTAAATTCATTTCTTTTCTACAGTCGTAAGAGGAATCAGATCAGAGTAATCCTTGTGTTTAATGATAAAAGTTGTTCTTGTACATAATCATTTATCTAGATTCATATGTAATTGATTTAATGCTGTTTCAAACCATTTAAGAGAAATTGCCTGTGTGAAATTTTGAACAGGAATGAAAGCCGTTCAATTATTTCTTTTAAAGTATTACTTCATGGACAGTCAAAAGACGTTATAAAACAAAATTTCGTACTGAAAGGCTACGTAGAAGCCGAATGTCAAATGTGAATATTAAGTGTAACATTATTAATGATTTAAAAGGTATTAGAGAATTTTGAGTATTGTTTGTATGTATTTTTTTTGCAGGATGAGTATTTGAACTGTGATTTGTGTGTCTCATAAGTGATATTTTTGTGAAGTGTACATATGTATTTGTTGCTTGTTTCTTGTAAACGGGGATCATAGTTATTATCGCTTTAGTGAAAACTGCAGTTTACGTAGGAACTAGCTACCATAGTTTAACAAAAAGTGAGCACATAGAAGGATATGTGAACTCCATTGTACAGAGAATTTCATTCTTTAGAATACATGTTATCGGCTATTTAAAACTACAAAATTGTATTTGCTTGTTATTTGACCATTAGTTTAGCAAAGACGAACCCGCCACCGATAGGGAATTTTATCCATTAATTGAGGTATTCCCAGGTTTGCGTGACGGTGAAACCACACGTCACGAAATAAGTAAATGATAGATTTACTTTAGTAATTCGGCGTACTACCAATCAGGAGGTAGGTACGTGACGATTACACTATAGGACTGCTTGAGGGGTTTCCGCTTCTAGGTCTCTCTCGCACCGAGGCACCACTCCAGGTGGGATACGATCTAAACTCTCGACTGGTCTCCCGATATATTTGGTAGTGTAGTGGATGTAGTGTAATTGTGTAAGAAAGAGGAGAAAATACGGATGGGGAAGGAATGATCGTATACGATCCGTGGCCCATTCGGTACTCATACAGCTTCATGTATGAACTGTTGGTCGGAGAAACCTGGTCACAGATGTCGGCCGTTGGCAGCTGGAATTCTCCTCCAGATAGCAGCTGAATTCGACCTAGTTATGTAGCTAGTGAATATAAATAAAAGGAAATGTGAGTGTGTGTGCGCGTGTGTGCGTGTGCGTGTGCGTGTGTGTGTGTGGCATATTCACGCAAAAACAACTCCACCCATTTCCCTAACATATTTACCCTTTGTTATTACTGTTATCGGCAGTATATTAAAGAGTGGTTTCAATGCAATCGGACATATGAGCGCGTTTTTTGTTTTTTTTAGTTAATAGACATGTTGGGCTTTATGTCGTTCCCAGAGGACCTTGCTTGAAGTTGGATCTATGGATATCTTTTTGAACTACACACCTCGCTTCGACTCATAATATCAAGTAACATTGAAGTTGCGATCTAGAAAGCAGGTGTGAACCGTTCTGCGGCGCTCAACATTATTGAAATATTTGATTTTTAAAGTGTAGTGTAATTAGTAAAGTTTAGTTTTATACGTAGTAATTCATTGAAAAAGTGAATTTGAACTTGAATTATTGTATTTAAAATACTGCAATAGCAAAGCATTGTCTGAACCGCTAGTTTATTATGTATATAACTGGGAATTATTGCTGCGACACACAACTATACTAATTATTGAAATTTCTCTCTTATTAAAACTGATCCTCAAAAAAAAAAAACTTTTCCTAACTGTCGTACCCGAAGAGCCCGACAGTCAGGCGGGGCTACAATACCCCACTATCCCTCTTCAACGGCTGGGAGCAGAGAACAGTGCGTTGTATGATGCAGAGCAAAATGGGGAGGCCTGCTCTTCCCCAGGCGTAGGACGAAAAACAAGGCGCAAAAGAAGAGCGCTACGGTATATCTTATTCTGTCCGCGTATTGTAAATTTGTGAATTGAATTTGATTTTTTGCGTCGAGCATTTCGTTTCTCTCTTGGACCCTCGCTGGATGTCCTTGTTTTTGTATTTGAATCTGGATGTGATTGGAAAATATGCATTCGATCTTTTTTGTTGATATATTGACATTGAAACTTTGAATAAACTTGTAATTAACGTGGTTTCCAGCGGGGTTATTTAACTAACCTCCTTTTGAAAATTTTCTCTTACTCCTTGAGTCTTCATCGTGCCATCATACCGACCCTTTGAGAGGTTCTGCTGCGAAGTGCGAAGCTAACGGAATATAAATGCTGGCCCGGAGAATGATCGCATTTCCGGATAACTGGCTCAAGTCCTCTGGCCACTCATTTGTCAATGAATTTTGGAAGTTATTGTTTTAGAATTTTTGGTACTCTGCTGAAATTTTGAATCTTCGAAGGGGGATAGTAATAATAATGCCCAATCTTTGGTCGAGTAGGTATCAAGAAAGGTTAATAATTGAGATTGACAATAGATGCGAAATTCGAGAAGAAAATTTTGAAATTTTGTGCACCAAATAATGGAACAAATGGTGAACAATTATGTTACGAATAGTAATGAAATGTAAAACTTAGAAATATTCCGCATCTTACTTGGCGTCTTATTTTAAGGAGACGATGGTATCCTATTTAAGGAGTAGAAAGACATTGATGAAAAATATGCGGTATGTCGTTTAATTTTTGCAATGTAGTGTAATAATCATTATTCGAATTTTTATATATACGAGATTTAACATATCTAAATATTACCTCAAACTTCTAACTTTATAAAGTGGCAAGAAGACCTGTAGTAACACATGGTGAAGAGACCTGGACCCTGAAGAAAAATGATATTAGAAAGCAAAATGTATTTGAAAGAAAAATAATGAGAAAGATCTTTGGTCCAATAAAAGTTGCGGGCGACCTCTGGAGGATAAAGTATAAACATGAAATTGAAGCTATCAAAAATCTAAAAACATTGTAAAACATTATCTCACGTAGGATTGGCTGGTTTGGGCACGTACCTCGAATGCAAGAAGAAAGAATGGTCAAGAAGATTTATAATTGGTACCCGACTGCAGCAAGAAAAAAAGAGAAACCGAAAATCAGAAGGAAAGCGTTTTAACATTGAGAGATTAGGAATTGGCAGGAGATGATTCAAGGTCGAGGAAAATGGAAGGCAGTTTTGAAGCCGGCCAAGACATTCAAGAGAATGTTGTAGCACTTTCGAAGAAGAAGAAGAAGAAGAAGAAGAAGAAGAAGAAGAAGAAGAAGAAGTAGCATTATTGCCTGAGGGATAAACAGCTTACTAAGAGAACGAAGAATTCACCTCATAGTTTCTTTGGAAACGGCAACGGTCATTGCATATACTTCTCTACGTACTCTTCTCTTGCCTACTGGATTGCTAACGTGGTAAAGGGAGTAAAACTGCAGGGAAAAGTGGCAATCTGTCAATAGAAAAGCTCTAATCGGGGGTCCCTGATACAAAAATAGTGGGGTAATTTTTGCTCCTGAAGGTAGTACTTCCTCCAGTTACTTTGTGTAATTACAATCCAAGTGTGGTGAATCATTGATACGTAAGAATTGGATTACTGTCTTTTCGTCTGTCTTTGAAGAACGTTATTGGTTAGAGCGTAAGCAGACATTTTGCCAGAATGTGATACCTCCGTATCGATCTCTGATCTCGCGTTTCCATCAATTTGAAATAGCCCGCCGAGTTTGGGGAGTGATTAAAAGGAGAGTACTTATCTAAAAGAGTTCAAACCAGAGCATAGGGAAACATTTTTGCACGTTAGATCCTCTTTATCGTGTTCAAGTAATATTATATTTGGTAACCGTGTTAAATAAAGCGAGAAACTACGTACAGCTGTACCGCTACTAATTCAAAAATTTTGAATACTTACATAAATTACTAAAATTCAGTTTCTCAGGCGAATTATTAATTAGCGAAATAGTTAACTTACATCTAGTAAATGTGAGTGTCATTTATGTGAAAGTTTTTGGTAAAGTCCATTCTTTCAAAACTTACTCCAGAGGTAGTTGATGCACTCTGCAGAGGTGAACCCCATGATGTAGGGTACGTGTAGAAAACGCCCTGACCTCATTAATTGTTCCGGTGGAGCGGTAACCAAAGGTCTCGGGCTGGATCCTGGTGTCTCCAACGATGGAAAGAAGGGAATCTTCCAGAATCGGTACTCCCACTACAAGAACACATTGATTATAAATATCAAAGAAAATCATCTCTATTTAGCATCGACTTTACTTTCTCATGTCTCTTTCAAAGAGTAAGTTACATAACGTTTAGGGAGGGGCAGTTTTCGACGGAAAATTGCGTTTTGCTTGTTTCTGATACCAAAAATGTGAATTTTTCTTTCGTTTGCATGTTTTCAATTGCTTTTTCAAATACCTATGAGTAGAGAAGCATAAAATTCACATTTTGTAGGTCATTAATGCGAAAAAATATGTTTTTTGATTGTGCATTAACTGAACCACACCAGTGCTCAACCAGAGTACAGAATTTTCATAAAAATCGCGTATAATCAGACCGAGATCCTTATTCTTGAAGCTTATATCTGGATGTTTTGGGGTTCTTTACTCGAATCTATTAGGATGTTTTCAATAGTTTTTAAAAATATATGCAAATTAAAAAATGTGTTGCTCGATTGGAGGAACGTAATTACAAAACTGGCGCAGGTTCGGTTTTCATTAAAATCTATGAATTTTCAAAAGTAGCAAATTGGATTTTTTGTGTTCTGCAACTATATTATTGGAGATTGAGTTTGTTTTTTGAACGATGTACTTAAAAATTAGATTAAGAAATGTTAAATTTTCGAAAATATTAGTAGGTTTAAAGTAAGTTTTAATGAAATAGTAGTGATTTAGAAAGATAAGTAAACAAGATTTTCTGAGAAATACTCTCTTTGAGATTTTCAAAAGAATATTTCCATTTTTTGAGGGTGCTTTACATAAAGCCTCAAAACCATTTTAAAAATTTTCTCAAGAATGTCTCCATTTTTCATTAAACTTTGTCCTCGGATAGGTAAAGGGCACGTAAGAGAATGGTGGTGATCTCATGTTCCTTGAAATCTCAGATGTTTTGAAAACCACAAAGTGCAATTTTTAGGGGGTCTTCCTACAACTATAATTTTGGAGATGGAGATTTTTTCTTTAATGCAATCTGTTCCATTAAGACATACATTCAAATAGGCTATTGTGCAATTTTTCGAAAATGAGTATATTTCCTAAAAAGATTGTGCGAAATAATGTTTTTAAATTTTTTCTTGAAAAACCGTTCTAATTTTTTTCTTTAGATTTACTGTAATTTGTAATAAAGGAACGAAAGAGAAATTTTTCTAATCTTCTTTGGTTAGATGCCCAAAAAAACGTTTTTCTTCGGAAATTGCAAAATGTAAATATCAATACTACAAAATTAAAGATAGAGATTTTCCCCTGAGACAAGGTTTCATCTAAAAAGTCATCTCTTTAAAAAAAAGGTCACATACAATTTTTCGAAAAAAGTCTGCAGTTTTTGCATAATTTTCACTTTAAAATGTACACAATTTCTAAAAGAATTATTTTCCCAAAAACCGCTTTATTAAAAAAAGTAGGGATAGAAGAAGGGAATTTTAAAATAATGGCGCGGGTCTCATTTTCGTCAAACTCTGAAGTTTCGAAAATTGCAAAGTTTGGTAATGCGAGATAGTATGTGCTGCTCTAACACTAGTTGGAAATATGAATAGCTTGGTAATAGGGGTAATGGTATAATAAATTGTTAAAATATTCTTAGGTTGGAGAATGCTTTTGCATATTGAATGCTGACATACTATTTCCAATGTCATAGCATAACTTCTAAAGTTTTTACCTCCAATTTCGGAAACTGGGGTTCCAATCATGTCCTTGCCAGAGCAACTTTGGTTTTGAACCGAGGGAAGTGCTCATATATAGTACAAGTCATTTCATTAACATTTATGAATATTCAATACGTTCAAATTTTAATATTGTACGTTTTACTTTCTCCGTACTGCTTACGCAGTATGGAAAATGTATTGTAATTCTGCGGGACAATACGAATTTTTGACAGAAAAACTGTTATTGCTGGACCCAGATAATGAAAATGTGGGCAAATCGTGTCCCAACATATAGTAAATTACTTATTCTAACACGTTTTTGAATTAGAATAGATGTTATGTGGGTCCGGGATACCGCAAAATCCATTATCAGCAAAACATCCGTCCATCCGTCTGTGGACAAGGCGAACAGCTACTGTAAGTAGGATTTTCACCAAAATTGATATTTCGCAATCAATCAGCCACACTGAATGGCTAATATTGTGACCACTTGAATATATAACGGATATTTTAATTTTGAGGGCGGGGATTACTTCACTGAACCCTTGGAGCATTTCAAAAAAAATGGCAGCAATTTTTCTATTAAATTTGACCGCGATCAGCGTAATGGACGGTTAGGAGAACGGTGCAGGTCTCATTTTCGTTAAAGTCCCTGATTTTCCTAAAATTGCAAATATTCATATTTTTTCGCATCTTCCCAAAACTACAATTACGAAGATTATTTAAAGTGAAATCTGTCCATCAGACTCGATTTTAAATACAATATTGTTTAATTTTTCGAAAATATGAGTATTTTTGTCTAATTTTGCGGGAAACGCAATTTTAAAATTTTAAACAATTATTTACTCAGCAGCGGCTCCATTTTTTCAAGGATGTAAGAAAGAACTAAAGAAAGTGCTGCTTGTCCCATATTCTACGTACTCTCTCTCTTTTCGAAAATTGAAAAAAAATCGATTCGGTAAATGCATATTTTCCGTTTGAAACGTAAAGTGTCGTTCGAAAAATCGCAAATCGGCGGCTGCAGTTTCTTAGAATTTATGTTATGGTCGTATGAATTGTACGATGTACAGAAAATTCTTATGAAAGGAAATAGATTTCAGGAAGGTACAATATTTAACGTACCACTAAGAAATACATTCCTTTTCTGTATGTGTTGCTAATACTGTAATCGTTAAATTTCTTTTAATGTGTGTTTCATTGTAGAAGTTAGAAGTGGCAACTGTTCTCGGCGGAGGCGCTTCGTTTGAATTGGACTTCTTCAGGTTATAAGTTACCTTAAGTGTACCTTTTGATGGTAGAAATTACAATATTCCGGTTGATATAACTCTTTCCAACAATGCGAGAAAAGTATGTGCTGTGCACCTCTAGTTTTGAGGGTTCCCTTCCCCCGAAACTGTTTCGTGAGATGACTGAACAATTTGACTTCAGTTATGAATAATGTTCAGAACACTGAACATATCATCTGAAATGCCCCTGTTTATCGGACCTTTTCTTAGTCGCACAGCTACAGAAACTGGGACGATTGTAAAGGAAAGCTACGACTATATTTTTGCCTAGACAGGGAATCGAAGCACGGGGAGCTAGTACGCTGCCCATGATCCATCCCAAAGGCAACTGTAATAATAAATAATTGAAAAGGCACTTGCGTCAGCGGGGGCCGCGCTGTCCTCGCTGTCCACAAGGTCGCGGGCGTCGATCCGCTGTAGACAGGAGACGATGCCATCGTCAGCGGCGCAGGATGCGTTGAACCGTTCCGCCAGGGCGAGAGCGTTCTCGCGCGGATTCGCAACGTGAGTCCACGTGGAGAGCGCCACTCCACTCATGGACATGGCGCGATGGACAAGGCCTGGAAAATTCTCTGTTGAGCCACTAAACACTTTCAGGGAAAGGGAGCTTGTCAAGGGGGTTTGTCAAAGAAGATATTTGTGTTTGCAAGAAATTAAAGCAAATAATACATGTTTCATTGAATGATGCAGTTTGATGTTTCTGGCTCCTTAACTGCTACGTCATTTGACCCGTTAGTGTAATGAATGTTTCATCGCGGTAGATGGCGATGTTCCACGCTGGTTGGTGAGATCGGGCGCCGACCTAAACATCGGCTTACTGAGAATGTCCTCTTTAAGGTATCTCCCCACAATTGGGACCAGCTCTGCGTTCCCAACCCGGTCTCCCGCCATGTAAACATGAAGTGCATTTACTACTGGCGCAACTTTTCTTGAACGTTAGATTGAAGAAATGCTGGCGGAGTGGGGGTTTTAGTTACAAAGTCAGCCACTAGGTATTTAAGTAATGGCAACCTCTGGAAAATCAAAGTGAATCCTACTACGTGTGCGGCCAGGTCATCGCTCTGGGTAGGCAACAGCATGGTCACTAGTTGGGAGTTTTAGGTGCCTCCCTTGAAGGTCCTGGACCTGCCTCAGCCATTTCTTTAGATAATGATAATAAAGCTAATCAGAAGTTCTCGACTATGAAAGCAACTAGCTCTGACTAGCTTGTTTCGCGCCAACCAAGTTTTAATGCTTGGAATGTTGTCACCAGTGCTCGCTGCGAGCTTTTGCCTTCAACTGTTTATTGCTCAAGGGAGGGGGAAGCGATGTCATCGTTCAAGAAAAGTTGCGCGAGAGTAGTAAGTGTGTGTGTGAGAGGAGAGAGAGAGAGAGAGAGAGAGAGAGAGAGAGAGAGAGAGAGAGAGAGAGAGAGAGAGAGAGGAGGGGGAGGGAAGAACAAATAAGGGCAGGTTAAGCAAACACATTATTTTAATGTTAAGACACGTTTTATGTCGTGCTTTGTTCGTCGTTTTACCACCCTCTTTAAAGCAATGCTTAGTAAAGTATACCTTAAATATATCCGGGAGTTGGTTGGAAATGGTTGCCCCTGGTGAACCAGCCAGTGACCATAATCAACCTTGTTTTTTTAGGTTATGCTTTATACTCTGGTCCAAAGAAGATATTTTAGTAAATTTTAGAAATGGACAAAGGAGAGAAAATTGCGAAATTTTCATCGTCGGAGAAAAAAATCTCCCAATTGTATGAGAAAGTACATTTCTATTAGAGAAAATGAAGTTACAAATGGAGAACAAACCGCCAAAAAAATGAAAACTGGGGAACATTGAACGCGATTTTAAAGCAAGAGCTACAGTATAAAATATAGCAAAAATTTAAAAAAGTTATGGGGAGTATTAGGGAAAAAGGGAATGGAATAAACAATACGGAATGTAAACATAACCATGAGCACTTCAATATTTTGGTACACAATGTCCTTGCAAATAAGACAAGTGTTTCGTAGGTTATGTTTAGATTTTGTAGTTTCATGCGTGTATCCTACATTGTCGTACTCATTCTCATTACATTTAGTGTTGTTCTATCAACCGGAAAGTAATCTTCAAACCAGTGACCTATTTATTTATTTATTTATTTTACGTCAATAAAAAATACAGTTAAAAACTGCGTATGACGTGCTATGGGGAAAAGTGAATTGTGTGCACAGTTTCAAAATTCTGTGATCCCTACACTAAGTCATATACTACTAAAATTTTGAATTTTTGAAAAGGAGAAAAAACTCCCATGTAATAAAATATATTTTCAAAGATAAATAAGCAATACATTTTGGCTCTTATTACTTCCTGCCGCGACAACATGGAAACGATAATTTGAATAATTGTATTTCCCACTGAATTCTAGAAGACGTGCACAGAAAATGATGTTACATTTATGTCCAGAAGCAAAACAAGGGGCCATCTCAACATTTGCTCAATGGATCAGGGAAACTGGACGAAAAACCTGATCGAGATGGGGGTCATTGACCCGCAAGCTGTAGTACAATAGTTGTTACAGGTTGTTTATACCCATTTATACAGTCCAAATGGTAAATAATGCATTATGTATAATTGTTAAAATTAATGTTACTTTTCCTGTGATGCTCAGTATAGTCTCTAATTGTATAGAAACAGTTAATTAGCAGAAACGATTTCACTTGGGATTTAAACTTTTCTATTGAATGTAATCGTTTAATGTCATCTGGCAAAGCGTTGTAAAATAACGTACATGTATTGTATGTGAATTTTTTGTAATGAGCTGTTGATACTGTCACCTGATGAATATGATTTCTACGTCGAGTGTTATAGTAATAGACTTCGGCATTTTCTGAAAATATATTCCCGCCCTTGAGCAAGTCATTTTTTAAAAAAACCACTGATTCGTAAATAAAAAGACACGGTAATGGTGGTATTCCTAGATTAATGAAGAGAGGCTTACATGAATCACGTGGGTGGGATTTGGTTATTATTCGTACAATTCGTTTTTTTAATCTAAAAGTCTGGGAGCTATAAGATGTATTTCCCCAGAATATTATGCCATATCTCAGGCGGGAATGAACATTCGCGAAGTATACACAACGAGCAGTATGAAGGCTGACTGAATTTGCAAGAATTCTGAACGCGTAGCATAATGAACTTAATTTTGTGTTCGATTCATTTAAATGGACGTTCCATTTAAGGTTTGACTGAATTGAGAGACCTAAAAATTTTGTTGCCTTAACATCAGTCAATGGTACACCGTTCATTTTCAATGGAGCACAGAATTGTTAATTTGAATGGAAAACTGCATTAAAACCGTTTTCTTTTCGTTTACTATTAATTTGTTATTTAGGAACCAATTTGAAACATCTGATATTGTAGTATTTACGTTTTCTTTATTGCAAAGGATGTTCGTATCATCTGCAAAAAGAACCGTTCTTCCGTTTCGAATCGTCGAGGGCATATCGTTTACGTAAAGTAGGAACAGAATAGGGCCTAAAATCGATCCTTGAGGAACTCCACGTGAAATGGGCAAAAAGTCGGAAAGGTGCGTACGTAATGTTCCATCATTCCAGTAAGGTATTTCCACTCTCTGAGATCGTTGTTTAAGGTACGAACATAACCAATCTAGAGCAATACCACGGATTCCAAATGAAGTTAATTTGGAAAGTAAAATGTCATGATCAATGACGTCAAAAGCTTTTGAGAGATCTAAAAATAATCCAATAGGTACCTCGTTTTGATCCAATGATTAGGCGAAATTTTTAAGAAAAGAAAATATAGCTGTTTCCGTTGATTTTGATTTTATAAATCCATGTTGGCTATCTGAAAGCGCGTTATGTTTACTGAGAAAGGTTTCCATTCGTATGTAAAAAAAATTTCTCTAATATTTTTGAAAAAACTGATAGAAGCCGATAAATTTTTAATTTCATTTTTGTTGCCTGTTTTAGTCAATAGCGTTATAAACTGCCTCCCATGATTCTTTCAGCAAGTAGTCCGTAAATAACTATATGTTAACTGTAGTAAATGCTCTGCACATGCGTGTTTTATTTATTGTGTCAGTATTCATGTTATTAGTAATTGTAAGAATTTGTGCATCGTGGTCACTGTAACCTAGATTATTCGTTATTATTTCATACCTAGTTGTGGTTTTGTTAATTATAATTTGATCTATTGCTGTTTGTGATTTAAGAGTATTCCGTGTAGGTACGTTCACTGTAATATCTAAATTAAAAGAATGAATAAATTGAGAAACTGCTTTTTCGTGGATTCGCTCAGAAAATCAATATTGTAATCTCCACATACAACAATGGATTTAAAGAGAGATTACTAATTTTGTTCAGAGTTATCTCTAGATTTTCTACGAAATTGAAATAATCTAAAGCTTGCTTTGTTGGAGGTCTGTAGATGCAAAGTAAGATAATTTTGAGCGTAGTAAGATATACAACTGTTATTTCAAAAACTTTTTCAACTGCATGTAAATTGAATTCTGACAAGAAGGTAGAATCAATATTATTTCTTACATAATACACGAACCTCCGTAAGCAGGGCCTTTATTTGATTCCCTTGCTCTACAATAAGATCCTGCAAGGTAAAAACAGGAATTTGGAGAGTGTTTAGATCATTATGAGATAACCAATGTTCTGTAAAGCAAAGAACATCTATTTGACTGAGATCACACTCTAATGCTGCCTCCATAAATTCAATTTTATTTGAAAGAGATTGCACATTATGATGCATTATTTGAACTTTTGCATGTACCTACAGGTGCTTTTCTGCTGCATTGACTGAGTTGCTATTTATTTTCTCATTTTTACCTCGACCATGAGAATGAGTTATATACGCTCTTCACATTTTGGAAATAGCAAATTCGACAACTCTAGATTTATTGCTAGAAAAAGTGAAGAATTATTATGAGCAATTGTCTACATATATTAACTAGAGATGTACTAAGAGAGAAAATTATGTTGGTGAGAACATTTTCTTAGTTTATTTTGAAAATAACTCATCTGATAAACCCCTTTATCTTATGACATACATACTCAATGTTAAAAAGCACATCGTTCATACATAATGAATGAAAGTACTTACTAGAATTTGTAAAAATTAGTAATAAATCTTATCTTGAATATATGAAGATCGTAACGACATTATAGTCTTCTACTCGCTGATAATGGCTATTATTCACTCGTAGGAATTACGATACATGCTCCTATGTCGCTCGTGGTATAAACATCGTCTTGTGAATCATAATCGTCATTATACGCTCGTTTAATTACATGCAATTATCACATGGCGTTAAGGGAATATGCAAGATGGTACCCAGTATAAGGCAATTTTCACCTTAAAACAATGACAATTGAAGTGCAAACTGTTCGCATCTGTTGGACTAGTTTTACTTTATTTGCATAACACGAAAACTGTCTAATGGGAAAAAATGCTGATTTCTTTGAGATTTCGCATTGACTTTGGACTTTGTTTTCAGTAAGGTGACCATTTTGTTTACAATGAAAAGACGAAAAAATGGAAGAAAAGGAAAACAGTAAAGTACAAAGAAAAGTATAACGTACATAAATGAAACATTTTATTTATTCAAACAAAATAATCATACTGTAATGATTTGCGATCATTTCGGTAATTTAGTTTCCAGAGAATAAAGACTTTCCAATAAAATGTTGAGATTTATATTCCAAAAGACAGAAGACGGCAGTGCCGCGCGCAAATCTTTCTTCTAAATTAACCGAATGCGCAAAAGAAAGTCAAATTTAACATAAACATTCAATGAAGCATAATATTTAGAATTGTTAGAAAGAACAATCAGCAAAATCGGGCAAGGGTTTAACAAAATTTCGAAAATAATCGTAATCGTACATTTCAAGTTAAAAAGCGTGAACATGGAGACCATTGTTGCTAGGGTAAAGTTGTGGCAAATATGTGTTTTAATGAATATTACGAAAACGCTTGAAGGAATCGAGCTGGAACTTTAGAGAACAGGGCGAAATTAATGAACAATTTCGAATGTAATCACGATTTTGGGAAACGTCTAGAAAATGAATTTTAAAAAAAAGTATAATTGAAATATGGGTGAAACAAGTGACGCATCGTACTGACGTCACGACTAACGTCACGACAGTGAACGAACTAAAAACGATGGGATTTAATAAAATAAGACATCGTAAGGAAAAGAGATCGCTGCAATTATCGGAGAAACAATAGACAATATTGAGAACCGTTAGCGAGGCATAAAAACGCTTAGAAACGGGAAATTAAGAAACATTCTGTAGTCTTGTTTGTGGCCACGGGCGAGCGATCGGCGCTTGTTCAAAAAAAATCTATATACGATAGGGGACAACAATGCTCGAGAGAGGAGAGAAAGTGCAGTGTTGTATGTTTGGTGAAGACGCGAGCTCCGTGTCAGAAAAATGTTTTGAAAACATTTTTGTTTATATTTTCAAGTAAACAAAACTGATGTAGTGAGCGGATGAACGGATTTAGAAATAGGAACAATATTTTACGGGTGAACGCAACGCGAAGACTGATTTTACGCGATTGCAATGTTAAGCAACGCTTGCGGACATTCTGTGTTATAAATTTCATGATACGGAATTCAGCATGCTTCGGACAGTAATCGGAAGATGAACAGAGACGTTTCTTTTAACCCATTTCTTCCAAGCATTGAAAATACTAACTTATTTTTAAAATTTTACATACATATTGATAATATTGCCTTTCTTGGGGTAAGCGGGATGGAACGAAAAACAGTTTTCTATTTTTTTGTTCTTGGGGAAGCGGGATGGAACGTTGCGAAAACGCAACGTTGGGAATTTTCCGGAAAGAAACAGTATATACCTCTTTTTTAAGAATCAATTGTATTTTTCATCAGGGGTTTACACTAATTACATTATTAAATCAAAAAAATATGAATTTATGAATGAAAATGTGAAAAGCAGTTGGAATGCAATGGAATTTGACATTTTGCATTTAAAAACTGTTTGACTCTTGCAAACTCTACTTCTTCTGCGAGCATTCTTTTCATCACGAATAATTAAATGATCAACTCGGTCTTTCTTCACAGCCTCAGACCTGAAATCAATGTGGCTTACAGAATTTCCCGTAGCTAGTTTGTAAATTTTCCAGGCATTCACAACTGCACTGTCTACACCATTGGTAAACAGGGACCACCACCATTTCTTCCCTCTGATGCGAATCCTGTAATTCGCCACAGCATTGTCATGTAAGTCGACCCCACCCATTCCTTGATTGTATTCATGGATTAGATGGGGTTGTGGAACATTGTTGTATTTTTTTTCTTTACGGTTGTACCGTTTTGTACTGACAAGTGGCTCCAGAGTTCCAAAGTTTGTTCCCACTGTGACAATAGAGTTGTCATGCCATCTAACAATGAAGATCTCATTTTTCTTATCCATAACATAGTCAAATTCACCTTTGTTTTCTTTAGCCATTTCTGTGGATGTTCGAAGTGGGCATTTTGATGTCCTGTTTTCTCTGAGAGTTCCAGTTGCAAAAAATCCCATTTCTGATAACATGACGAGAAGAGAGTGACTGGTAAAGAAGTTGTCGAAGAACAGCAAGTGACATTCTGGATTTTTAACTATTTTTGTCAAATTGCAAACAACTCTTTCACCTAAGGTCAAACACTCATTTTTCGTCTTTGAAGCTCTACCATATGCATCAAATTGATACAAAAACCCGTTGATGATGCGATACACCGCAATTTGAACCCAAATCTCACTGGTTTACCTCTTATAAACATTTTAGCTGAGTGACGCCCAAAGTACGGCACCATTTGCTCATCAATTGACAATTTTTTGCTAAACACACCGAATTGCAAACATCTTTTGTTCAATTCATCGAAGAAAGGCCGCAATTTTGCAAATTTATCTTCTTTATCTAAATTGTTGTTGTCCGAAAGGTGTATATATTTCTTTATTTCTTCAAATCTGTTACGAGACATTGTTTCTCGCACAATCGGAACTCCTTCTCAGGATCTTCACTCCAGTAATGTTTTGTTTGCGGGAGTGAATCATAACTCGCTTAAAATCAGGATTCCATAAATTTTCTCAAATCACTTTTCGTCAAAGTAAAATTATGATTGTTCTTACTTTGAGCATATTTCATTGAAAAATCAGTAATTTGTGACAAAAAGAAATTGTCAAAGAAAAGATCAAACAGTTCAATTGGTGAAAAGCCGCCGTATTCATTCTTGATGTCTTCAATACACTTTGCTTCGGACGATGAAGGTTGTCTAGTGAACGAAGGGGTGGTTCTTTCCCATTTTACTCCTATGTTTTTCTTTTTTCTTGGACGCTCTGAAGATGCAAGACTTGATTCTTGAGGCGTCAAGTTTTCTTCTGATGGTGCTGGTTGAGAGTGAATTTCAAATCCTCCAACTATATCTGACCACACATTTTCCTCCATCATTGATAATCATTTCGCCGTCATCTATGTCTTCCTCATCGGTGAGAAGATCAACTTGAGGAGGATAATTACAGCATCAATTTGTTCTGTAGTGTCCAGATCATCCATTACAACAAGCTATTTCGTCAACTGTGCGACAGATTGTCCGAACAAAGTTCATTTCTGAAAGAAGAAGCTTCTATAAAATAAAAGTAACTAAGAAAATTGTAATATTCATTTACATACGGTGTACACTTACCTCTCCGTACTTAAAAAATACCGCCAGCCTCAAAAAATAAATACTCGTATTTCTTTGGACACTATTGTTCTTACACTTCATAAACTAACAACTCCATGATCACTACGGAAGAACTCGCCAAACTGATTCATAGAGCAATGCCAATCGTGTCACGCCTTCAATGAGTTCTGAGAAAACTACTCTTTCAACGCCAGATTATCGGTTATCACATATCCGGCAATAAGACACTCCAAAGATAGCACCTTGGCATCTCCTTCGCGGAAGTGCGCCTACGCGAACTTCGGTGCGGGGCGACATCCTGGCGCTACACACGACCGTATCAACTTCTGCGGAAACTCCCAACGTTGCGAAAACGCAACATAATATTTATTAGGCTGTGGAAGCTGTTTTGAAAATCGCATTCTCTTGAAACCTCCACCATATCCTTTATAGATATTATATTTTACATCCTGATGGTAGAATGTCGTATAGCTCAAAAGTGTCAAGTACAAAAATAGATATTGTAGAGACGCACAATGAGGCACGCACATTGTCGCAAGAAAAATTATAAATACATATTAATAATATATATTTATCAAATAAAAATGTTATTAAACTGATTATAGATAAGACTAATGGGATAAAATTAACAAATGATTTCAATGAATAGAAACTTCAATATAAAATGGTGAACATTGCGTTGCGTTTTCGCAACGTTGGGAAGAAATGGGTTAATTCGTAACCCAATAGTATTTCTTCTCCCCGGGAACGTTAAACGTGGTGGAAACTTCGCAGTATTTGCTGAGCAGTGCGAGTTAACGAAACATATGATTTTGGAGCTGGTGGAAGCTGGAGCGCGCTATCGTCGTACACGGGGAGTGTACGAATCAGCGGACGGCGACGGGTGACGTGCGCTGCGTGTCACAGCATTTGTCCGGCACAAAGGAAAGTGATGCACGGATATTTGTTTATTCGTTTTTCTTCAAAAGCATCTGTTGCAAGATCAAGTTTTGTTCATTATCATAAGATAAGAGGGTCAACAATTCTAACGACATAATGGGCATTCGGAGTGAATGAGTGTACATATTTTTTTATATTTGTCAGTGTGAATGGTTATTGTTTATTTGTTGGTTTTAATTTTAAACGTATTGTTGTCATTTATGTGTATTTTTTGTGCTATTAGAGGGCATTATTTGTGTATTTGATATGTTGATTATTTGAGGAAAGAAACCATCCAAAAGTAGTAAATAAATTAAGATGAATACATTCGGGTTTTTCAATAACCATTAGAGAATGTGTTTTGATTAAAGTAGTTAGATGCAGACCCATGCACGTGCACATGTACCTCGTTTGTTGCCCTGCATGGGGCAATCACATAGACACACCCAGGGAGAATTTAGAAGTGGTATAAATTTAGCTAGCTAACGGGCAAGTACAAAAGCTTAGGTAGGTTTAAGGAAGGGTATGTGTGTTAATGACAAAGCGCCCAGACGTGATAAAACAAATAAAAATAGAAAATTTTACAGTGGCACAAAGAAAAGAAAATTATTATATTTGCAGTAGAACGGGGGATTATTATATTGCAGCCCAACGCGGGGCGTGAATGAAAGAGGATTTATTATAATACTCATGCTTAACCTTTTTAATTCTATAATAAAACAAATACATTGAATGAATATTTTTGACAATCTATCATTTTCTAACAATAAATTTAATTCGGAGCAAGAAATTTCTTCATATTTTGTAGTAACTGCTGCAGCATCGAAACTCGATTTTCACTTGTCCAACAATCCCAAAATAATGAAGCTGAAACTACTGAAAACGGCGGGAGTTCCCCCGATCTGTCAACACCAATCGCGTCATTCCGAAGTGAACCGCCACAAGACGCGCAATAATTCGGTTTCTCTGAATCGAGATATTAACCGATCAAGTTTAAAATATCGAAATGGTAGGAGGACACTTTTCATGGAAGGGCAGAACCTACGGAGGCCCTACCTAAAGGACGATTGTCACCATATTTGTTGACAAATACTATTTCCCAACGCATTTTGAAGATTACTTACCTTCACTCTCCGGTGTCAGCAACAGATGATTCACTATAGCTCCTCCCGCTCCGTTTCCGAATATAGTAACTTTTTCGCAATCGCCACCAAAAGCCTCTATGTTCCTTCTTACCCATCGCAACGCCATGAGGCATCTTTCATTCCTGCATTGCCCGGTGCCTGAGAGTCCTGGTGTTAGGAAGAAAAAGTGGAAGAGATTGTCTTATCGTCGAACAAGTAAACATTATTATTAAAATAACAAATGATTTCCAAATACTTTTAGAAACGTAATTAACTTTAATGAGTTAGATTAAATATCAAATTAAAATTGCGTAACTTACTGAGGGTAAAGGTTGTAATCATAACGAACGTTTTCTAATTTAATAATAGTTTTATAGTCATATTTTTCGTCCGAAAATGTCCGATTTCATTTGCATTTCCTAACTTTCGCCGTTAATTCTGCTTTTCGCCTCGCACCATTCGTTGATGATATTATTTTAAAGCATAGTTAATTTGTCTTTATGATTCAATTTACTTAACTACTCTCACATTTCAACCCGTCAGACGTTAGCAATCCCTTGGGCTGATCCGGACTGGCGGCCAAAGGTTTCGGACACCTGTGGCAAGCAGGATACAATCCCTCACGCCTTCTATTTGGCATTCTCTACCTGCGAGAAGCTTTAACGCTTACCAACCAGCTACATAAATATGAACTGTGACATGACAAAGAAAACAAACAAGTTAATTTTTGCCTCAGCTTCGAATCAAACTCATGATCATGGGAAGTAAAGTTATTCTTGAGCTACTGACAGGGCTAGAACCTGCATACAATTTGACACATTTTCATTACTAATTTACAGTAATGTGATTATGTGAATAATGTTTAAACAATATAGTACGTATGAGGACTCTAAAATATGCTTACTTCGAAGACGATGTTTATGCAAATAAAATTATACAAAAATGTGGGTAAAAGATGAATACGTCGAAAATAATGTTCATGTAGAGGAAAAGTAATTTTAGGAAATAATGAAATTGGCCTTGGAAGGATGAAAAGTGGACTTTGTTTGCTAATATGCACAAAAATCCACAAAATAAATCATCTGTAATCTGTTCTTATTCGTGAAGTGAAGAGGCATTGTTAATTCAATTTTTGTTTTATATGAAGTAAGCTTTCCTGGATATGATCAATTTATGTAAAGAAATTTTCTTCGTTAATACTAAAATTTCTGTTAAATTAATGGGAAAATGGGTTGAAATGTTGATATCCCCTGTATCGTCGTGTTCTGCCTTACCCATTACGCCCACACGGTAGTTGAAGGACACCACGATCACGCCTTCTCTGAGGAGAGCATCTGGACGCAGAAGGTCGAAATTGCCACCGCCGGAGAGGAAGAAACCAGCGTGAATCCATACGACCACCGGCAGCTTCTGATGCTTCGCCAGGTGCGTAGGCGGCTAAAAAAAATTATTCTATTTTCAAAGGGCATATATAACTAGAAGAACATTTGCGTTCAACGTCTTGTTTCATTGCATTTTTTACTTGGATGAAAATTACCAGCTTGAATGTAGTTGGTGGTTCCGTCTTTGCACAGAACTGAGAGAAATCAATTGAATAAATCTGTCGTGCGACATTGAAAGCACTGAAACTATCCCACTTCTTCCAATAGGTATTTTAGAGTAAAAAGCCACTAAGAGTACTTCAGCAGAAGTTTCGAGTGTTTTTTCTGTTTATTAGTAATATATTTATATAACTATAAAGTTTAGTTGGGCATATTTTACTTCTTTATTACACATTTGCAGACGGCACAATTAGGAACTAAAGTTGTTTATAAACTGAAGCCCAAAGACACATCCGAGAATACATGAATAGTGCCAATCTAACAGCATGTGACTAATGATGACGTCACCTGAGTCAGAGGAAAAGTGCTTATTTTGTTTTTATAGTTTCTGTGATGTCTGCGGAAAAATCAAATTCACTTCGGTACGCAAGAGTGCTTTCTGGCAGTGAATTAATTATAAATAATGAAGTGACCTATTGCAGCGAGGAAAAGAAAAATGGGTTATTAATGCCATTAGATAGACCTGTGGACAAAGCTGCAGTACAAAACACTTGGTCATTGACAATACACGCTATTCACAAAAGGCACGGAAAATACTTTTATTTCTCTTTTGCACATATCTCTCACCTCTCAAAACTATCACTCTCTCCTCCCAGCACGTCCCAACACTCCAGTATTCAATCTCGGTCAAACGCTCATCATCTTTCACGCCTTCGATCCAGATTCCCCAAAGACCTCTTTCATCCTCCCTAATTCATAAAAAATCATTCGAATAATTTCCCACAAAACACCCCCCCACTTCTAAACAATAAATGCAAACTTCCTTTAGTCAAGTTATACAAATATGAAATTAAAAAAAAGCACATATCTATTACATAATAGTTATGTTCTTGCTCGCTTCTACTCTGCCGTACCCTGCAATGAACGGTCCTGTATCCCGCTCTGCATGAACATATGTAATCGATCAGTATCGACTGTCTGCTTCATTCTCATTTAGTAGGCGGTGACTCTTGTAAACAGATCGCAGCGCTTCGCCTGCAAATGTAAAGTGAACGAGTGACACTTATTCAAATTATCGTTTTCCGTTTTCTCGCGATAGTAAGTCGATTGCTTCACAAAAGGCATGATGAGGAATGATAACCACTAGCTTATTTGTCTTTGTGGGAATTCTGATGTGGTGGTGTTGACACCACATCAGAATTCTGGAATCCCCATTCCAACCCACATATAAGTGGAATTAAGAATACAGGTGAAAGCAGAGTTTTGACCATTAATTGAGAAGAGAATATTCACTCCTCTGCAAGAAAAACTATTTGCAAATGATTTATTATTTATGAATTATTATCATATCATTATCAAATACTTTTTCTTGCAGAGGAGTGAATATTCTCTTCTCAATTAATGGTCAAAACTCGGCTTTCACCTGTATTCTTAATTCCACTTTATGTGGGTTGGAATGGGGATTCCAGAATTATGAAAACGGTCTCACTTCTCTTAATAGTACGTTACAGTTTTTGATGATAAATAAATAAAATTATTTATATTGTCTATTATAACACCTTTTCCTATTACATATAAAATGTGAAATAGAAAGGGATATTAAATTCAGTATTCACAATGTCTAAAATTAGATGCACGTTTTCTGTATCCCACTATTATTATCATATCATTATCTAATTTTTGTAATTTTTCTAAATTGATTTATTTCGGAAGAAACTTCAAGTTTAATACACTTCTTTTGATTTTCATTCTCACTGGTTTTGGTTAGAACTTACGGGTGGGAGTCTCCAATCGGTTACTTTGTCGCTATCTATGGTGGTCCCGGTTCAGCGGTGCTATGAAAACTAAAGCATGAGGTAAAGTAGAAAGTGAGTACGAAGTACAAAACGTTAATTAGAAATACAAGGTGAAAGCTCTTGAAATAGAAGGTGAATTACAATATCAAAAAGTTCGTGTTGGTGTGTATGTTAGCGTCATAGACTTGACTCCCTGCTCCAGAGAGACAAGTTGCAAGGTATGGGAATGAGGGAGCCAAAAATAGGCTCCCGGACTAAGCCAACCCTTCAGGGAAAGTCCAAAATGGGAGAGGGCTTGGAGGTGCCGGGTGCAAATTGCAACGGAAAAAGCAGGCGCCTCAAGACGAGTGCGTGGGGGAAAGATGACGAAGGAAGACATGTGACTCGAGCATATATAAGGATGGTGGCAAAAGCCCTGGGTGGGGTAACGTTTCTGGTTTCCTCGCGGTACAACACCAAAACACTTGTCCGGCCAAGTCTGGCGCGGAAGTGCTGTAGGCACGTGTAGGTGTTCGAGTCTCGAGCACTGTTAAAGTATGCTTGATACTTCGGGGCAGATTGTCTGCCGAGGCACACCAGGTGCCATTTGCGATTGCTGAGTTGGCTAAACGCAGGCGCGGCCGCAAGGCGCGTGTTGGGAGAGGGGGGCTGCTGTAGGTAGCTCCGACAAACACCTTAGAGTGAGATCTGTGAATAGTGTACATAATTTATTGTAAATAAATTGTAAATACCCACTCGTGTCTGTTCCTTTGTGGTGTAAATCCCTACTCACGACGTTACAGTATTATAATTTTTAGCCAATTACCTAATTAATGTGTTATTGTTTATGTTTCATCAATACGCTGACCCTGTGAGGCCACGTCCACGTCCCTTGACGTGGCGTCACCCGGACGGCTGAGAGCCTGAACATGAGACTACTCAGCTTTGAAGCATTTTAGTAAGATCGGAATACCTCTTTAAGAAATTTTTTAATGTGTATTTTTATCTGAAATAATTAAAATTTGGGAATCAATTACTGGTACTAATACGTTCATGTATTATTTTGTAATGGTCTCCGGTGCTTTTTATTCCAAATAATACAATTGTACTCCTTTTGTGAGATGGAAGATTTGTAGTAACTTACACTTGTTGTGTAAACATTGATGAATAAGCAGTCTTCTTCACCTTCTATTTGATACGTGATCAAACTTTTCGTATGCAAATCATTGTTTATAATTTCCAAGTTACTGGCAGTTACCAACTTGGTGCGAGATGCTAAAAAAAATTCTGTTCAAAAAACAGAAAGTTCGGTCATCGTTGTGTATACATCTGGACACTGTTCACAAGATTCCGAAGATTAAATTCCCCTTTTTATTTTATTAAAAGAAAAAAAAAATGTGTGTATTATAAGCACACATTTAAATCCCAAAACGTATTGTTACACTGTTATTTACGAAATAAATACTCAAAATTATCTAAAACACTACCTCCAGGAACCAAAATAACGTTTTTCTTACTTACTTAAGATTTAAACAGCTATCGTTATTTGAAATTAGACCATTCTTAAGTTTTCATACAATTGCAGAATTGTTTAAAACAAATTCATGAAACAAAAAAATATTTGTGACTTTTCCGCGTTAACGTTTTTTATCAAATCATTTGATTTAGGGTCCTCAAAATGCTTCAAATTAAGTTGAAGTATACTGGGTCATGAAATTATGGCAAAAATGTGTGATGTGTCTATCTTATTTCCTGATTGTGATTTGAGTGATTTATCGATGGTTAGAAGAAAAAATAGATAACTGTTAATGTGGTCGTGATCGCGAACGGGCTTTCCTCTTTACTATTTATGACGTTATATTTTCACGGCGAAAGATTTTTGCCACAGAAAGATCAGATATTTAAGTGAGTATTTTAGAAAACGAGTCCCTGAATAGTTTTTGGTGCTATCAAACTTATTTTTAAATCGTGTTTGGGAAAATTGTTTGAAAAGTTGTTTACACTGACCGCATTAATTTGAATGTATTATGGTTCGTGTTTTTAATCAGGTACAACACTGATGAAGTTATCTTTTCATACCACAACCAAGTAACTACAAAGAACCTCAAATAGAAAAGGAAAACTGTATGCATAATAAAATAAAGGCCATATGTACATGAAAATAATTGATTACAATTGGAAATTAGTTCGTTTTTTAATTACGAGTATATGGCATAGAATTCACTTCTATAGTACCTGATTGACTACGTAATGGAAACAGTTCATGATATTTTTCTCCTAAAATCACTAACAGAGAAACAACAACTTGAAAATTGTAGTCACTGTGTCTCTTTTGAATATTTTTAAATCAATTTTGATGGTAATGAGTTCTGAAATAATTTGATAGACAATTGCATAAACTTTCTTTATTTTACGGGTCTCATCGTGCTTTGCAGTTTTGGGGATTGATTGTTCCCATCATCACGCAAAAACAGCAGTGAATCATTCACTCCACTGCCATGTTGGCAGTCTGACACGGCCTTTTGTCGATGTATGACGATAATTTCTTATTATGGGCACTGGTGTGTTTGCATGATGATGGGGACAACCAATCCCCAAAACAGTTGCAAATCATGATGAGACCAGTAAAATAAAGAAAGTTTATGCAATTGCTAATCTATAAAATTTTGGGTACTCTGTATCTTCAAGTTCATTTTAGAAAAGAAAGAACTATTATACTTTGAATCTCCTGGTCCCCACTGGAGGGGCTGCGTATGGGATTCCTTCGTAGGCGAAGTATTGCGGAAGGTCTGCGTCGGGCCGCTGTATGCTTCGCCCTTGCACCTGACCCTCCTTCAAGGTCACTATGGGGGTGTCTTCAAGGGCCACTGCTGTGACTGCGCACCACCACAGCAGTAGCAGCAGGCTCCTCCACTGGTGCCCTTGCATGACGGCTGCAACACATTGGCAACTTCTTACTCAAACTCGTTAATATTTGTACGTAGAATAAAGGAAATATTGCAATGCTGTAAAAGAGTCGTTTCAAATACGAGTATATATTCTATATAATTTTCCACCCTATTCGATAGTACGATTCTTTTTGTGAAATAAGTTACGTTGTTTCTTTAAAAATTTTCCCTCGTAAGTAATTTTTTAAACAAGTTGTAAATTCTTTTCATGAAAAATTTTATAAGATCATGTTGACCATCATGTCATAAGATCATCATGACCATACGTATTGCAATATTATAAGTAGAAGACGGAATGTCTGGGATTTAATAGACAGATCAGTGGAATTAATTCTATCTTAAAAAGAGATACAACGAGATATATAAGAAATCCACGTAATAAATATATTAGTAGTTATTTATGATAGAGTGGTAAAAAATAGTATTTTGTGTTGCGAGTAGGAAATGTTGCGCCTCGAGGCTGATAGACCGAGTGGCAATCCTACTAACAAAATAAAGTCCCTTTTACCACGTGTGTTATAGACTATCTTTTAGAAAGCGTCACTCTCTTTCATTTTATTTTATTTTATTTTAAGTACACACATTACTTCATGGTACATTAAGTTCAATACCAGCTAATGCGATCTAGCAAAATTATTTTGTTTCCTTGTTGGATTCACTAATCCACCCGAACACTTTAGCATCGTCACACTTTTAGCACCGGTGGTAAACATTGAACTTTTGCATGGTTAAAAGAAGCGCTTTTTCAAGTGGCTGTCCAAAAAAATGTTTGGTCAGACTAGTATTATAATAGTCCGTATTTTACGTGGCCAGGGCAATTCCAATTTCACCTGTACGCTTGTTCTCAACACCAGAGTATTTACGACGAAACGATGTTATACAGCAGAGCAACTCTCTTAATCGAGAAGACCTTGGCTTTGTCTTGACGAGGGAGGTGGCTTTCGTTTATTATTTACAATATTATGTAACAAACAGTGCGTAGTTCTCTATCGCTACGAATTATCAAATTTATGTTAAACGAGAACATTAATTCCATTGAAATTTTGACAAGACTTAGTCACAAGTATGGACAAAACACCCTTTTAAGTTCTGAAGTGCTTAAGTGGTGTAAAGGTTTTCGATAAGAATAAGAACGGATTGAAGATGTATCATATGCAGGGCGACTACGAAATTCAGCCAACTCCTGAGAATATTTAACCAAGACCTTATCCGCAATGATCAACATATCATTTCTTTACGTGATATGTCGAAAACATTACAGATAAGCGTGGCGTGTTGAACATTCTCCCAAAAGTGAAATACAGGAAAATTTGTGCAACGTGATCTCAAAATGGTTTACTTTTGAACAGAAAGATCGCAGATTTTAGTGTGAAGACACTTGCTACTCCGTTTCAATAAAAAAGCTTTTTTACGAAAAGCGTAAAATGCTTTTTTACGAAAAATAGTTATTTGTGACGAGACGTGAGTGGATTACTTCATTCCTGAGACTACAAAATCAAGCATGGAATTGCGCGAGAAATCTTCACCTAGGCCGCAGAAAACGAAAGTGGCTGCTTCAGCAGGAAAAGATGTGTTTTGGAATATGAATGACGTCATTAATACAGATTTCTTTTCAAAATCTTGTACAATTATGCCCTGCACTACTCTCAGGGTTTGGAAATGAAGGTTAAATCCGCGTTTTAATCAAAATGTCGGAATCAATCAGTCAAGAAGGTGATTATCCTTCACGACAACTCCCGGTCCATACTGCTCAGTTGACTCAATTGACTGTACTGACAAAAATGTAGTAGAAAATCTCCCCCGCCCTCCATATAGAACTTTTATAGCCTTTTCAGATCTCCTTATCAGATTTGAAGACGACGAGGAAGTTCAAAACGTTGTGCAAAACTGAGTGCGCACACAACCGAAAACTTTTCATTCTGAAGGCATTCCGAAACTGGCAAAAGGGCATCGCCTTCAAGGGAGAGTATATTGAAAATTAATAGGTTTATTTTTCGTTTTAAAATTATTTCCATACAATGTGACTATGAAAGTTCTCTTTATATTTGAATCACGTATTAAATCAGCATTTACATGAGTAACTAGATCTTTGTAGTCTTGATTGCACATAGTACCATCAAATATTTCTTAAATATTTTTTTCACATTTATTCATCTTACCGATATAAAATTTTCCTAGTAAAATATTCTTAATTTCTATACTTTCTTATATATCCATTACTCGTGATGAGTAATATACGCTAGTAATTTACGCTTATATATTGTAACCTTTCACTTATTTTTAGGATACTATATGACGAGGTTATATCAAATTCGAACCTCGCGTATTCACCAAATATGTGACCGCTCCCTACTGTAATGGAACGTCTTGCCTACTTATCCCAAATCTGTATGTAACCGCACCACGTTGCGGCGACAATATGAAATAAAACGACTATACCTTGAATCTCTCTACTCTATATAAAATCTATACAAATTTATGCCCTGCTAACTTTTGCCTCCTTTATCTAAAACTGTGCCGTTACTTAGCTACTCCTTCAATGTTATAAAACTATTGAGCGTGAGGCTGTGGTTGGCCTGTACAGGAGCCTAACGAGATACTTGGACACTTGGGCGTAGGTCACTGTTTAATACAAAATCACGAAATCATATCATATGGCTTACTGTCGAACCAAATACGTCCGGCATTATTTATTCTTTTCTGGTTTTCACTCTCTCCACACTCCGCTGGAGACATAACAACAAAAACATACACAAATGCAATACAATAAACAACAAAACACAATACCTGAAATACATAAAATCACATTCACACTTACTATTTACACAATCGACAAAAACAAAACAAATCATTCACACTTGAATGCGCATCCCTATTCTGTCTGAATATAGCCTATTATTATTTCCGCAAAACTTGGTCTTGTACATTAAAATCTAGTCTGTTCTTTCTTCCCATTTATCTGAACTATTAAATTACGCAAAGTTATTGCACTTTCCTTTCGTAGAAATCGGCCATCCGCGTAACGCCATTGTTCCATGTCACCTCCGTAGTATACACGTAGCATCCATTAATTCATCTCCCACAGCATCCATCCATTTCACACACGTTTGTTAACGACAAATTTACTTTAAATGAAGAATATCCCTGATTAAAACTACTCACTAATTACTATACTAGTTTCTGTTAACTGCGACCGACAATATGGCGACAGTGTTCCGCGAACACTGTTTTTGTGAAATATATAAATATCTCTTCCACGTTTTATCTTTCCATTAACTCGACAGTTACTAAACACGATATATTTCACTCTATTCACAAACTGAACGCAATTTTCTATTAAAATAAAAATTTTTGCGGAGCGTTTCAACATGCATCCGTATTCAAGCTACTTCGACCGCGCTCCTCTACGTCATTGTTGTGTCCGGATCATCAGCTCTTTTTTTTCTTTTAACATCACACGATCGCTGTTGCTTCTCCTACAAAATATTACATCATTTAATTTAATTCACATTTTCTGTTCTGGCGTAGCCTCGAAGTTTCCCAACGTTGCGACTGTTACCATAATTTTCTAAATGATTTATTCTGTTGGTTCTTAAAGTTTTGTTTGTATTGCTTCACGCGTTCTCTTAATTTTCGCCACAAACACCTTTTGATTTACTGAACCTTAAAGCACAACAATGGCTATCATGTCTGTTTACAAGCTGGAATTTATAGTATACAAAAATGTTCATATCTTTCGAACGCGTGATGCGATTTTCTTCAAATAACTTGCAAACGACTTCGCTACATGAACGCTACTGCCCTATCTTGTCCCAATTGTGAATTTGTCGCGTTTTCCGTTTACTTCTCAAAAACTATCGCTACGCGACATCGCCTTCATCTGTTTTACAGTTCATGTTAATGTTATGCATTTTCTATTTATTCTTTGACTTGTGCCTTATTCTTGGGGAATCATGGAATATTACACTACTATGGGATACAAATGAACGTATCACTCTTATAACTTAATGTTACTACTTGACCTTTGACCTGGTAAATCAATGTCACATCAAAATTTAGGAAGATTTTCTTACGCCCTAATCGTCCTACAGGAGTAGGTCCATCTTTTATCCTGCTGCTGAATATTAAAATAAATACAGGCAAGTTAACTTTTAACTTAAACAAAGTTTTGATATATTCTACCAAATCTTCTGATACAATTTCGTTAATAATTTACACAATACCTAGAAATTCATATTACTTGAAGTGTTCAGCAATTTTCTAAATATTGATCAACTGCAGTTGTACCTTTTCTATTTGTAAAATACTTTGAATGACCCAATATAATCTATCACTTTTACACAAACACAATGAAATATCTTTATACAATTCACAAAAATAACATATCACATACACTGCTGAAAGAAAATTTACATGTGCAATATACACTTTGCATATACCTTTTAAATAAACTGGTACAATGAATGAGATCCCTTTAATAAGCGGTTTTACTGTCACGCAACTTATTAACTTTTTTCCATTTAATTAAAAACCATTTAAATCATGAATTGCAGAAAATAATATTCATTAGAAGAACAAATATAGTAGTTAAACAAAAGAATTAAAAGAATAAATTTTACACCTTTTTGCATGAACAATTATCTGAATTCTCGTTACGATGGAAAAATACTGAAAAGTTATGCTTAATAGCCGATGATTTAAATGCCTGACTATCTCTGTCTGGGCGTGAGGTGAATTCTATATATTCTTATACGTGGTTTCCCCTCCTCTAAACTGTTCTTTTAAAAGGGATTTTGTCGAAGTTTTAAAATCTGGTGTTTTTGACTCACGACGTCGCCGCGATGACACGTTCTTGCCACTCCAGAAGACGGCGATGGTCCCGTTGCGTCCAAGGTGGAATTAGCCTCTCGCGTCGTGAAAAACCTTCCCTCGTCGGTTTGCTGCTCGGCGACCTCGCCAAGCAACACAGCTCGACGGCGGTCTCCAACGAATATACGTTACTCCTTACTTGGAATGTCCAAGCGAAATATAACTTAAGACAGTACAAGGTCCGTTCCATCCGAAGGTTCACTGCAGAAAGGGAAGCTTTTTCCCTGCGGTGCTGATCGCGCCGTCATAAATTCTTCAAAGCGGTTCCTGATTGGATGTTGATTTCTACTACGTGAGTGCGTTCAGAACTTTTACTCAGAATCTGATATAGAATATCCTTCCTTGCTGGCGCACTTCCTTGGAGTTCAGCGGTACTATTACTGCTTTGGTCGTAGTTTAACATTGTCGCGCGCTATTTAAACAATGTAACCGACTTATGAGCGGTTACAATATCCATTACTCATGTTAACTTAAACACAAGCGCAATGCTCCCTTTAAATCCAAAATGAGAACATGAAAAGGAAATTTATTCATTTTTACTTTTTTTTTACAAGAAGACTATTTGATAAAAATATCAAAAAAACTGTGTTTTTAACATAATTTATCTTGGCTTCCTTTTCCTGAAGATCAGTTTACTTATTATTAGCGTTATTCCGCCATATGCCTAAGTATGATTCCATTGTAAGAATATAGATTAAAATTAATTTTGAACTGTATTTCACCTGCCAATCACCCAAGCATACAAAAATCATAAAATAAACTAGTGGTGCTGAAACAGCACGTATTTTATCGCCCTCACTTTCGCACAAACTTACAGGAAAAGTACTAAAATTTTCGAAAAATTGTACACGACTCTATTGAAGAAATAAAAGAAGTCATCTCCGTCAACTTGATATATTTATGTAGAGAGCTTTTGCACAATCTCCCGACTTTGGACAAACGCAGCTAGACTGATGATGAGTGGAGAGACGTAGAAAGCTGGCTCTAGAAATAAATGTATTAAGTTGACGGAGATGACTTCTTTTATTTCTACATGTAATTACGTCAACAACACCGTATCATAATTCCCACAATTTCTGACCTTATTTCAAAATCTATATTTAAGAGACAGATTTCATTAATGGAAAAAATCACTATCTTAATAATTGTAGAAGACGCGGAAAATATTTTGAACCTCTACAATTTTCCAAAAATTATCGTTTTCTACGAAAATGAGACCATGGTCATTCTCTTAAACACTATCCAACACTATGGAGTCATTTTTTTCAAAATTTGGAAAATGTCTCAGAAGCTTCATGTAAAGTATCACTCAAATTTAAATACCGGTTTCAAGTTCAAAGGGACGCGACATGAGCCAGATCGATAGGGGAATATAAATTTTGGAGAAAATCAACTGAACGGTTTAGCCGCTAGCATTGTTCACAAACGGACATTGTTCACATGACGTGTTGCCGTCATTCAATTTTTCGGTATTAAGATCCCACTAAACATGAATTCTGGCTGCATCATGTGTTTGAAGATTTATTTTTCTAAACTTAGCAACTGGATTTACCATTTTGTTTCATTAGCAGGGCCTGTAAAAGATTTTCTGCCGAAAATTTGCCGTTTTTTTCGCGCAGCATTGCATAAATTTCACCTGCCTAAGCGGTACCAAGAAAGTAAAAATGTATCTTCAGATATTTTTCTCGGATTTAACTAAAATTCTAAATCCATAAAAAATAAGTGCATAAATGTTACTCATAATCAATACGTATAAAAGTCAGAAAAAGAAAAAATGTTACATTTACATTACAATTAAATATTTATACAATTTTCCCTATTAGGAAACTCACCAGAAAATTTTCTTTTCAAAATGCCGTTCCTAATACAACATTGTGTGGCACGTGAACGTGAAGGATAGGCTGACGATATCGTCGCGTCGAAGGTGGGTGACTAAACTCGGAACGGTAGCGCTCCCCCATTTATATAGTAACCCGAATGACGCACACTCTCGAACATGTGTGAAGTAGAGCTCGTTGAACCTCAATTGCCCTATCGACAATGTCGTACTACGATATTTCTGAAAACTATCGAATACTATCGGAATCAATTTCAATTTACATATATACTTTCGTAATAAGAAACAGAAAGACAAAATTCACGTTCACCATGAGCTAACACGTTATAAGTTGGAAATATTTAATTTATTGAAGTAGTATAGTGATATTTGCCAACGTTTTCTCGAGTTGGCTACGCTGAAAAATAATTACAATATTTGATATATTTTCAAAGAAGTTTGCATTTAATGACAGTATTTATTGAAAAAATTGGCAAGATAATAGTAAAATTGGTCACTTGGTATAATTGGTTTCTTTCAGCGCTTCCTTGAATTCGTGTCTATTTCCTTCAAATCTATCTGAATAATATTTAACCCATTAATCACTTTTATAATTTTTAAATTAGATAGTATTGTATTATCTTGTATTATGTAATTTGTTATGTTTCCAAGATTCTTTTTTTTTCACCTCTTTATCCAAACTTTTTTCCAGTTGTGTAGATGTTCGCAAATCATTATTCATAACATCTTTTGTCCATTATCTTTGTTACTGATGCAAAACATTAATGTGGATGTATACGATATATCACAACCCATAAATAAATACAACTTTTGATCCATCTTATGTATGCTTACCTTGAAATACGCAATTTGTCTAATACTCTAAATATAACTACTGACTGCAAATTCTTTGGGAACAATCCCAAATACGTGAATGCTTATATTATAATAAAATTAAGCGAGTAAAGTACCAATTTCATTGTGTGATGGCCAATCCGGATACCCCAACAATAATTTTAATATGTCAATTTTTGATCCGGAAAGTGACATAGTGGCTAATAAACAAGTGAAAGAGAATTGAAAACAAATATTTTTAGTTAATCATGCAGATCTAGAAAAGTGTTTATAATAAATATGAAGGACGCCAATTAAGGAATAAAAGAGTGCGAATTACATAAATATTTGTTTATGTATTAAAAATAGTTAATTAATTACAAAAGAAAGAAAAGTCATTGTCGTATTGTTCTAAATTGACTACATTAACGCCCGCGCCGTCGTATATGTCAACGCCATACAAGCGACATTGTTATTTTACCCAATAATTAAATTAAACTAATGGTCGTAGAATTAATCTTAGGTGATGCAGCAAAAACTGTCTCAGAGGCTTCGAGTCAAGCGACGGCCCAAAAGTGTTCCAAAAGGTCCAGAACCACTCTGTCTGATCGGCCACATTGTCAGTTTTCGACATTCCGACCTCAACTCTAGGAGGCCCTGGTGAAGTGCATGTAAGTATAAATTTGTGTTTGTAAGAGGAAATAAAGGAACAAGGACGGGGAAGGAATGATCGCGCATGGCTCGCGACTATGAGGTAATGCTGGTAAGGTAACTCGTGACCGCAAGATTCGCCTTGGATTGATCGGAGAAACCATGTAAAACTATCTCTCAAAGCATCCAGTCGCTAGATTTCCCAGGACAGCGATGTTTCGTCTTATCTAACCTAGCTGGTGTCGAAAATCTGTCACCACTGGGACTCAAACCTTAACACATTCTAGCCTGAGACACTGCACTGACTGCAGGTGTTGTTCTTAGCCATCTCTGCCGGAACTTTGAGGACGCTACATAATTTGTTTAGGTAAGAGCAGACTAAATTGTTGGAACTTCGCTAAAATTGGACTAGCTGAGTTGGATGATAAATGGGTCCTCCCTATTCTTGACAAGTTGGACATTCATGATCGTGGGAAATTTTGAGAACCTTTTTATAATGACATGTACTAAAGCCTTATCTTGGGCATGTAAGCTGTTTACTACGACTTGTTTGTTTTTCACACATCGATCAATGGCTTCGACGAAGGCTTCTAATCCGTTACGAAGCCCACACAATATGTTTCATATTTATAGCATTTCGTTTTTCACACACACATATGTGCGCAATCATTGCTCTTCCACTCCCGTTTACTCACTTTCTCAGCTCTGATTTGCTTGAAGAGGTCGATACGCTTGGAATTGACCTGTTAACGTAACTCGTGCTACTTTTCCGCTCATCGATTAAATTTTCATTATTAATTCTAATGAAATAATTTCGTAAGTAAAGAAAATCATATTATCTTCTAAGAACGTTGTTTTCTACCGTCATCGGTCTGCACCTCACTAAATATCAATGTCCGTACGATCTTATAATTGTGATAATGAATTCTCCGATTTATTATTAAATATCTAATTGGAAATTATCATAAAATATAATTATTTCTCAAGAAACTGTTAAAAAGCAATAAATCCCAATTTACATATTTTAACATTTATATAACAATATTTTTATTGACCCTTTTTTTAACTTAAAGAAATGTGGATGTTTTTAACATTCCATTTCCTCTCCAGGTCGTTGGTTATCTACCAGTACCGCCGAAGACCGGTTGCAGTTTCTTATCTGAAGATATCCTTGGCGAGAAACTCGTTCCATGGCGTCAAAACTATTTCCTTTTATGTTTCATATGTACTACCATTTGCTTCCAAGAAGCGATTATGAAGTGTTCTTATCAATAATTTTTTTTTAAAATTTCCCTTTCAAAACATTACGGTGTCGATTGTTTTAAAAATTACGAGTATGTCATTATATATTAAACTATTATTTCTTGAAAAGAAATTCCCACAATATTATTTCTTGATTTGATGCGCTAAAATTAACTACAAGATAATACAGCTTGATTTACAGGTTTCGTATACGTACGTATATATGAGTAATATGCGTGGTATAAAGAAAGTTAATGCCGTGGAAATCAATTTGGAGGTTTCAATGGATATACATATTTTGAAGACCCCATATATATATATATTTCTTTGATATGTTAATATCAATGGAGTTATTTTTTAATGTCATAGAATTTTTAAATTCATGATACTTTTGAATCATTAATTGTCTTGGAAATGCGTTTTTGTTATTTTTCTCTTATTTTTAATGATAGTTGAAAATGTATACTTTATTGCAAAAGGGTTATTGATAAGGTTGCACATTTTTCCTTGACCTTGACATGTTTTATTGTAGCATTAAGTTATAGTGTTGTTTTCTCTTAATGCTTCTAAGTTAGCTTCGTGGGTTTAAAACACACTCTCTCTCTCTCTCTCTCTTTCTCTCTCTCTCTCTCATTTTTTCTTCTCTCTCTCTGCATATATATATATATATATATATATATATATATATATATATATATATATATAATAAACAATACAATTACAATTTATTTTCTGATTTCATGTGCAACCTCTTAAAAATTGTATTATCTCCTCTTGACAAGTTCCAACATTTTATATTCATCTGATCAAAACTTACATTATTCTTCGAGTAGTAGATCTGGATTCTCCAAAGATCACGTTTACCCACTACTTCATAAAATATTTTGCAATTTCTTTTAAGAATTTTTAAAATTGTGAAGGGTTATACTGGACCCACATTTGCATGAAGATGACCAAATTAATTTATTGAATACATTGTTGTCCCTTTCAACCCCTCCCCCTCCCTCCATGACCCCACTTCCGCGAAATCGAACATTTAAATACGTTTTACAAATCATGAGAAGGGCACAAGTTAATACACATTTTGCACCATACAACTTTCCCGTCAGTAATAAACGGTTGTATGACTACCTAGGACGGTAGTTTCGCAGCCAGACTAAATATGGATTAGAAGCTCTCGTACAAACTGGCGATATCTACGACCACCAAACAATCACTGTAGCATGTAGCATTCTCCTCAACTGGTACACGTCGGCTATCGCCAAGATTTCTCGAAATAAGGTGTAAGATCACGAAACTCGGCGTCAGTAATAATTTTCTCACCTAAAGGTGCAAATGATTTCAGTCACTGACTGGCACTTCCGCCACTGAGATAACTGAAGCAGGTGCACCGGACTCTTATGAACATTCCACAGCGTCTTAACGTAACGCATCTCGTTTCAACAGCACTTAGTAATAATAAAGGTAAAAATTATTTTTAAATATTTCTTTTCATAAAATATTATTTATAACATAGAGGAAAATTGATAAAATAAAACATTTTGTGAAATGCAAAATATTAAATATAGTGCGAAATTTGTAAAAAATATGTAACGAAAAAATTGAATATTGTGTTTGAATGTCAACGATTCACCAGGATTACAGTTTTGATAACGGTAAGTAGAAAGACAAAAAATATATAATTACATAAAAATCCCGTCTCTACTTACAACCATCTATAATATATACTTTTTTCCGATTTTTATACAATGTGGACGATAGTGAAAAAATTAAAACCAATTTTATAAGTTTAAAATCTGAAATGCCTTTCTTTGAATATTGTGGACGGATCCGCAATAAAATCATCAGTTGCTCACCTGGAAATCGATAAATGTTGTAAATTTATTATTTACAAAATTTTAATTTTAACTTGTTTTGCTTCCCACAATTCATTCCATCCAGTCATCCAGCATCCATAAAGGGAAAATGTAGTGAAGTGTTCCGTAGTGAGGAAAAACAAATGGTTAAAAATGCGTACTACTTTTTGAAAGAGAAGGATCCAAGGAAACCATGGTAAAGGATTGTAGTCGAAACAGTGGGAGCGGACGGTGTAAGTTCAATAACTGTATTTGCAACAAGACTACAAGGTGCAAGTGGCTCCAATATAATCTCAATAAAAAAGACGCATTATTTTCAATAGCAGGAAAACAAAATACTACGACTTATTTTGTCGTCAAAGGAATTTTAATTATTTTGTTCGTAATGAAAACTTATTTTTCTCTACTGTTGCCCTTTTTGCAACTGCATGTTGGCTTGAAATTTAGTTATTGAAATATTGGCACACTTCAAAATTTAATATTTCTTTGTGATTTGTTTTGGAATATTTCCAAGCACAAAGGACCTTGAAAGCTTAGCAGAAACGTTTTCTGTGCACCGGAGTCTCATAAGTATAGTTTTAGATTTGATGGAAGGGGAGAAAATACGCTTTCTATAATTGGAAAAGTCGAGACAAACGAATTTTGCACTAAACTTGCGCTCCACCTCCTTAAGCAATTCCTTCATCTGTCCATCCGTTGGATTTTAGTTCACACAGTAGAGCAGAATTGCGTCACATTAGGCATCACTGTCGCCATAAGGGACCATACTGGAAACTTAAGTTCGGACGCGTCATAGAAGCAGTGCTGATTGTGACATTGCACGTCATTTCACCCGGTGAATGCGAATTTCGATACATTAACCAGCCCAGTATTTTACATAAATGGAACTTGCAATTCTTTTTTCGACTTCGAAACTGATTATGCAGTTTGTCGTTCTACTTAGTTTTTTTTCCTACTGTTGTTGAAACAGGGGAACCACGTTCACATTGTCAAGCATAAGATAGAGCTTTCTTTTGATAAAAAGTAACGTGGTAGAGCAGGTTTTTAGGAATAGCTTATGTTTAATCATTGAAATTATATATCTGCTCTGTTTTAACACTAGTGTTGTGTATTAGTTATTCACGACTGAGTATATTTCATTTGCCTTATTTTGTTTATGCCCTCATTTATTTGTAGCATGATCTGTTGATGCTCGTGGTTTACTTTGTGTTGCTAGTGAAATTTTAAGTGTTGGAGGGAGAATTGACTCTGATATTGGGTTTCCCCAGACGCATGTCAACCCTTAAAGACATTTGAATGTGTTTACCAATTTATAAAATGTAAATCTGTGTTTAACAACTTTTTTAATCATACTTATTTTTCACAACCTCATTTTGAAACTAATACTATTTTGAACGGGTAGTCGCGAATTAATATGTTTTGTTTTGCTATGCTATTGTTTATTTCTACCAAAGAAATTATTAAAGTAACATCTCATACTATTTTGCCATTCTCAGCAGTATAGCTTGTGGTGTCTGGAATTTTTGATATTTATTTATTGAGTCAAAAAAAATAAACAGTAAAAAACTGTATATGACGTATTCGGGAGAAAATCATCTGCGCACGCTTTCTTTTCCCGAGTTATAGAAAACTTATTTGTAACGGTAAACGAACTGCAGATTTGATTTTTCTGCATTGCTAACAAAATAGTAACTCACCCTAAGCTCTATTACCACTACAAGCAAAGAAAGCGCTGAATAAAACGTGCGCGTTGTGAAGCTACATGAAAGGTCTGCTCCATTGGGGCGATTTTAAGTTTCGTACATGATTTCCTATAAACTGACTATAACTAAAACTTAACACGGAGTTTTGGATTTCTGTAATAATTTACATCACATTTCTATGCGTGATACGCGTCAAGTGTTACCTTTAAAGAGAAAAACTTCCCTACCGTTCACGTTCCAATTTTTTTTTTCAAAGATGGAGAGTTTGAAATGATGTGGTGAAGATGGTACATTGTGAATTTTCTATCTTACTACTTTACTCGGTATAAGTAAAAAGTATGGTTTGTATTCGTCGTCGTATAGGAAGAAATGCCGAAAATTACTTTGGAAAAAAAAGAAGAAGAAAAAAGACGACGACGACTGCCATGCAAAGTTTCATGATTGGCTTTTATTTTATGTATTCGAGTGTTCACCAAAACTACAGACGCAGGAGGTCTGAGCTCGCGGGGAACGACACATCCTGTCAATATTGCAAATAATTTTAAGAAATGCGATGCCGAGTCATAACGCATTGACAAAGGCTACTGGAGGATTGAAATGTCACACAAGCAAAATTACCCGTACTAGGAAAGAGCATTATCTGCATGTGTCGCGTCAACTGGTACCGTCGGGTCAAATTTGACACAGATGAATTTGTTTTGTTTTCTTTCTTTTTTTTTTACTCCGCGATATTGCGCCCTCTAATCTTTTCTATTTTTATTAGAACATTTAGGCATCTAAAAAAAGTAGTCTAATATTTAGAAATAGAAAATTGTCATTAGAACAGCATTATAGTCAGGGAACCTTGAATCCTTGAAAACCCCAATTTCAGAAAGCCTGGAGGAACCAGGGAAACCCGGGATTTTTCGTTATATTCAGATTTTTTCCTTACATTTAGCACAAATTCACAGACGGCATCGTATTCAGTTAAGTACAGAATTCAACTCAGTACATGATAATGACTAGTCTTGAAATCGAAGTATGTATGAGAAGTGTCACTTGGGTTTTTTTCTCCAACATTACGAAGTTCTTGACACACTCATTACACAACTTCAAACACTGCCGCTTGTATAGGTTGATTGATTGATTTTTTTCGTGTTTCCGGGCGCATCAACTGCATTGGTCATTAGTCCCGTTAGTGTAGTGCATGTTTTTCTGGGGAGATAGCGGTGATTTTTCCCCACTGGATGGTGAGATCCGGCGCCGACCTACCGTCGGCTAGTGGGGTTTCCCTCTAACCAGGACTCTCCCGCCAGCGGGGCACCGCCCCAGCTGGGACAAGCTCTATGCTCCCGACGAATCTCTCGGAATATGGGGTAGTGTAGTGCATGTTAGTGTGTGTGTGTGTAAGGGAGATGAGAGGACAAGGGAGAGGAAGGATAGATCGCGCGCGGTCCGTGGCCCGTTTGGTAGGGTACTGCTCCGGCAATTGCCTGGTGTTGATCGGAGAAACCACGGAAAACTACCGATCAGAGCAGCCGGCCGCTAGAATTCTCCTCCAGACAGCGACATAATTCGACCTAGCTGGTAAGCTAGTGTCGAAAATCCTGCCGCCGCCAGGATTCGAACCTGGGTCCTCCCGGTGAGAGGCGCTGCAGTGACATCAGTTGATGTCACTGCAGCTACCGCTCCGGTCCACGTTTATACGTGCAACATGGGTAGAGTACCTAGCACCCCATAGCACCTATGGTATACGGTTGCCTGTGCGTTGCATGAGTGAGATATTTGTTGGAACAAACGTCTCGCCGGGAACGTAGTTGCTGAGTTTCGATTAGTTTTTTTTTAGTACTGTAACCGCTTGTCGTCGGCTACATTCATGACCAAAAAAATAGAAGCGATAATACCCAACATCATGCCCTACACGTAGTTTCTGTAGTGGCGAAGAGATGGCGTCAGCAAGAGAAAGATTTCTGAACGCACTCAGACTATAGCCAATCAGAAACTTTTGTGGAAATACGGACGCGGTATGAACTTTGTGTCGGAAGAGCTCGTTTTTCTTTCTTGTTCGAGTCGCCGAGGTGAACGGAAGGCTACAGGTACACCACATAATCGACGGGGGACACGTGGAAATCCGGAATGTAAAAGCTTTAACAAAAGCTTTTATTTTACTTTATTTTATTTTGGGATTTCGTTTTGGAAATTCTATTATAGAATTTTGAGAATTCTTTGAAGTATGGTTTATCCAACAACTAGCTTGACTTTTGCTATTACGAAGTCATAATTTGGAGTTTTGGACTCGCATTCTGATGCGACCATCGCCTCTGTGAAAGCTGTGGTAAAACTTCGCTGAACAACGAGGAGACGGCGCTCGAAAGTATTCCGATTCCGACGCGACAGGCAGCGCACGACCGTGCAGAAAACGACGACCCTGAGGCGTGGCATCGCTCGACAGCCGACTACACAGCGCGGGACCAGCTTGGGGAATTCGCCGGTCGTGAGTCACATAAAAACAGAGAGAACATTCATTAAATTTCAGTCTGGAAAACTTCCAAGATAGAATTATAATTGTACTAGCTAAAACGTTGCAATGTGAGCTTCCCTCAATAACAACGTTGATCGGGCAAGTTTCATTGAACATTGGTCTTGGTAGCCAGTAAATTCATTTCTTTTCTTCAGTCGTAAGAGGAATCAGATCAGAGTAATCCTTGTGTTTAATGATAAAAGTTATTTTTGTACATAATCATTTATCTAGATTCATATATAATTGATTTAATGCTGTTTCAAATCATTTGAGAGAAATTGCCTATGTAAAACTTTGAACGGGAGTGAAAGCCGTTCTATTATTTCTTTTAAAGTACATGGACAGTCAAAAGACGTAAAACAAAATTTCGTACTGAAAGGCTACGTAAAAGCCGAATGTCAAATGTGAATATTAAGTGTAACATTATTAATGTTTAAAAGGTATTGGTGAATTGTGATTTGTGTGTCTCATAAGTTTTTTGGTTTAATTTCATAAGTGTAATTTTTTGAAGTGTACATATGTATTTGTTGCTTGTTTCTTGTAAACGGGGATCAAAGTCATTATCGCTTTAGTGAACACTGCAGTTTAGGTAGGGAACTAGCTACAATAGTTTAACAAAAAAGTGAGAACATAGGAGGATATGTGAACTCCATTGTACAGAGAATTTCATTCGTTAGAATACAGGTTATCTGTTATTTAAAACTACAAAATTGTGTTTGCTTGTTATTTGATCATTAGTTTAGCAAAGACAACCCACCCCGATAGGAATTTTATCCATTAATTGAGGTATTCCCAGGTTTGCGTGACGGTGTAACCACACGTCACGAAATAAGTAAATGATAGATTTACTTTAGTAATTCGGCGTACAACCAATCAAGGGGTAGGTACGTGGCGGTTACAGTACAATACATACATTTACTAGAATCTATGTAAGTTTGAGATTCGGTTAGTGTAGCGCCTCTTCTTTCATGTCCGCGGTACCACTTTTTTTTTTTATCGAAACGACCATGTTATCATGTCTACGATATTCAAAGGGACTTTTAACTTCTTTTGTTGAATTGCGCAGTCAAAGCTACCTTTGCTTATAGTCTATACGGAGATAAAGTGTCAGTCCGAGTTGACAGGGAGCACGAAAATAATGGACATGAAATCTTGACGGGGTTGCGCGCGGTGAAAATTAGATATATGCCACAACTGTTTCATATATTCACTATTGTTAATCCATTCTGATGTGTTGGGTCAATTTTAGCAAAGACTAGGGCAAATATGCGTGAAAATAGTACATATTAATTATTACTTATATTACACGTGTCGATAGGTCATCGCAGAGATGTAATGTGTGAAGTTAGGCGGTGTGAGCAGAAAATATGAAATACATAGGTTCGTAAATATTTTAAAACATTTAATTCCTAGACATATTTTAGAAAATAATCATATTAACAACAGAGATGTTGACGTAAAAAGTTTATGGGTCTTGCAAAACGGGTTTCACGGAGCAATTAAAACACTGTCAAAAGCACTTGGATGGTAACGCCATCTCTGGAGAGCTGAAAAATTAAAACGGTTGTGTTAGAGACTTGCTAACTTTACCCTGCCAGTGGTATGAACTACTATCGGATTCAAGCTACAAACCAAATTTTCAATTATTGTGATTTAATAGAGGTATGTACATGTCAGTGCCTTAAACATGAGAACATGCTAATTTTGGTGTTAGATTCTGCAATAATACTTCACACCTCCTGTAGAAAAGTGTCGTAACTATAAAGATTTGTATTTTTTATTTTTAAAAATTAAATTTAAAATTTCTGCTGTTTATGTCTTGGTAATTGTGAAATAGGTTCTTTTTATTTTGGGTTAATTTTTCTTTCTGAACAATATAATAATTTCTTTTGTAAATAATAAACCATTTACATGTTACTAAGGGGTTTCTATGCTTCTGCAACGCACATTTTTGCCTAGAGAGCATATTTTCAAACCAACTTTTGAGTGATAATTGCTGCTCAGCCAATCGGCATATCCATGTAGTTTACTACTGTAGTTTACACTAAATATGCTTAAAATTGTCTTAACTGGTTATTTTCGAATTTTCGACCTTTCCTCCCCGAACAATATTATATAATATTATATTACTTAATGGAGGGTTCATAATAGTTACTTAAATTGATGTCATCTGGTTTTTAAGGATAATGTTAATTAGAATTTACGTATATTAAAAAGTGCTTTTTCTTAGAATGCAATTTAGAAGGAATGTAATTGAGTTACTGCATTATTTACATAAAACGTTGATGAATAATGAACTGCACAATCGCGAATTTTAATAATTTATTAGTTATTACAAAAGCATTCTGAATAATCGTGTGTGGTTAGGACAAGAACCTGTAAGTCATTGTGATATGATTGTCCTCACGTTTGTTTGTTTTTTTTACGTTAATATTCGACAGTTGACTCTGTATACAAAATGATACAACGTAAGTAATGCCGTGTTAATACAAGTTTTCAGTTCTTCCAAATTCACGTCCAGGATTCACGTCACGTATAGAAATATGTATTTTACAAATTCATATCCAGCGATATGAGTGTATTTGGCGTTTTGGGTCGATAGTCCGAGTTTACCTTCCAGCTAACAGTGTCCCCCTTGCCTGGGCCTAGTGAAATTCCCCTGCTTGGGGGTAAGAGCAACATGAGGCGAACATGACGTACTCTCTTCACCGTAACTAGCAAATCCGCCTGTTTGAGCTTTTCTTCGTCACACAGCCACAGGAACTGGATCGAATTTGTAGGAAAGCTACGCAGGTATATTTTGCCAACGATATATACATTTTCCAAATAAATAATATAAGGTATCTGAAGAATCAAATTTATTTTGGTAAAACGTCAAAAAAGAAGAAATAAAAATAATATTATTATTAGTTTGGAATGCTGATTGTTTAGTAGACTCGATACACTTCCCATTTCATCCTTCTTGTACTTTAATGTTTCGATCAATTAGTAACGACATCATATTTTTGTATCCTTAATATAAAAACTCACATTTTCTAACAGATATTTTTCGTCCTACATAAATTAAATCTTGCTATATTTCTATTTTTTTATTTTTATAATTATTTTTCAATTACTAATTAAAGTAAATATTTATTGAATTATCGGAAACTAGTTACCTGTCATGTAAATGCTTGCATCTTGCTTCTACGTTATGTAGTATTGTAATTAACTCTCTGAAAAATTGTAATGCAATTGAACAGATAACAAATCATTTTTTAAAAATATATTTACTCACGATTAAAAAATTCCATGTAACAACAAATTCCATGTAGCAATATTTTATGTTGGTTTGTTTCTTAGTTAAAACGTTTAAAAGTAGTCAGGAAAAATACACTTGAAGAGCGAAACCGTTGTAATCTTTTACAACTTGTTACATCTTCGACGTGGATAAATAAAATGAACTATCATGGAGGCGAGCCCATCAGATTTCTCTTTGCGGTTAATGGTTATCTTCATGTTTTCATTAATTTCGGATCACTCATCTCTAAAATTGAACGAAAAGACTCCCAGTTTCGATCGTTCTCAGGGACGAAACCAGCGTGCCGGGACCGCTATGTCCGAGAAAGCTAGTTTCGGCACAGCCATATCGAGAATGAACCATGCCGATACTAGGCCTGTTATCCGGGTGTGCCTTCCGCGTTGGCGGACGAAAAGGCTACAATGAAAACGAATGCTGAAGGCGTCACCACGCCTTTGAACGTTCTTGACAGTACCGGCAGCGTATAAGCGACCACTTCTCCCGTCATTTGCACGGTTAGGTCATGTGACCTACTCTGAAGCAATCAGCTTTTGAGGATTTGTTTATTTTCTGCCAGCGTTCAGCGTTGCCGCTCATCTGACTCACACAAAGTCGTGGAGGCGATAAGGTTCGACAGCGGCAAAGGTAATGACATGACATCAAGACGTGTCATCGCCTGTCATTAAGTGTAAATGTTTGAAGATCTCATTTGTCTGTAATGTAGGAATGTTCTTCTAAGACGAAAACTCAATAAAATTCAAAGGGACAAGGCATGTTGCAATCCCATTTTAGAATATTTATAATAATTATTATACCGGATGTTCCACAAACTATGGGCCACTCCATAACTTCTAAACCGTTCACGGTATCGACATGGAGTTTTCTCTCATCAGTACAGAATCATGGGGCAACTACAATGCCAATACCTCGATGGTATTATTTGCAATATTTTTGGTCTTTGAGAAATTTAATTATCTGTGAGTTTTTAAATGGAACTGTATACTTTTCTCATAAGTAGTGGATAGAGCATAAAAAGAGGAATCCAATGATGTATCATACGTTAGTATTTTGATAGAAATTTTAGTATAAAAGTAGGCTTTCTGACATGTTTTCAATTAAGCGGCCATTATTTCCTTCAGTAACCCTTGCAGCTGTCGTCTTCTGGGAAGATGGCCCTTCCTTCGCGGAGCCGCCGTAAGTAACAGACTCCTTGCCCCGTCTACCTTCCCCAACGACGACAGTCTGAAGGGGAAATATCCTCTGTTTAATTTAAAATCACATGTCAGAAAGTATATTTTATACTAAAATTTCTAACCAAATACAGACATATGATACATTATTGAATTCCTCATTTATTAGATAGCTGGAGTAACTGCAGTTTTTGTTGGAAATAAATAAAAAAATACATTTGAAAATAAACATACTCAGCGGCTGTGAGGTATGTTTCTCTAAACAGAAGCGGAATAAGAATCATGCCTGTCTCTGAATTCATTTAAATATTCAATGCTTTCTGTCGAATATTCAACGTAAGCACGTATGCATTTTTCTGTTTTCTAAAATTTTTTAAATGAATCACGGTTTTCAATAATGTCTTGATCTAATATGTTTGACAGGTAGCTAATTGTTTTGACAGGGCAACATTTAGCAGTTACAATCTTATTGCAGTTTCCGGTGTACGTGAATGAACCTTTCAACGAGCCACGTGCTTGTGTTTTGCTGGCAGTATTGCTTGCACAAATCAAAGTGTTATATATCCACCTATGATGATTTTATTCGTGTAATATTTGCAACCAAATCCTTCGATCGTGAATAAAAAAAATTGATAATAATAGAATAATTTAACAAAGAAGAAATAAATACATAGCCTTAATTTTTTCTGTACTTTTATACATAAGAGTGATTATATTATGTAAGATTAGTGGTAGGTAGCTCATCACTGAAAAACCATGCCCTCCTGAAAACTGGAATTTGGGTTTGATTGATTATTTCGTGTTTCTTGACGCATAAATGGTTTTGGGCATTATTCCCGAAAGTAGAGCGCATTTTTATCACGGCAGGTGGTGGTTTTCTTCCCCGGAGAGATCAGGCGCGGACCTGTAGGTCATCTTGCAGGATTTCCCCAAACAGGTATCTTCCACCAGTGTGGAACCGCCCTTGAAGACACAAGCCCCTAAGTTGCTGACTAGACTCCCGGTATGTGTTAGAGAGTAGTGCATGTAACTAATTGTAAGTAATAACTGATGATTGGATAAGGCAGAGGATGGGAAGATTGCGCGCCCCGTTTGTTGGGGTACTGCTGCGGTAGTCGTCTGGTATTGATGAGAAACCACGAAAAACTACCGATTCAGAGGAGCCGGCTTCTAGAATTCGCCTCCAAACGGCGGCAGAATTAGACTTTTTTTCTTTACGAGCTAGTGTCAAAAATCGCGCCACCATCGGGTCTAGAACCCAATGACCTTGTTGTCGTAGGTATTGCTGTGACATCAGTTGATGCTCTCAGCCAAGAAATAGGACATACCTAAACAATGATGCAGTTTTCTGTTTTATCAGTCAAAAATTAAAACACATGATTTTGGTAATCCGAAATTTCTCACGGCTAAAATTACTACATTAGCACTGTCAGTGCGCTACTGAATGCGACGCAGCTCACGTCCGGCGACGAGAGACAAAGAACGAAATGAAGAAAGAAGCTTCTGTATTCGCGCGTGCCGTTTATGAAGTGCCACTTTTTGGTTCCTCTATATCCCAATTTCCTAACACTCGACTGCAGCGTTTTTTTTTTTGCTACAGCAGGCCACTAGTTTTATTTCATTTATTTTGACCAAATGTTTATGAAGGACGAAGTATTTTTACCAATGATTTTCGATAATCTCTGTAACTTGATTGATCATACTGCATTCGTAAAATCAAATACCTATTGCCACAATTTCTTTGGAAAAGTTTTAATTTGTGCATTATTCGAAAACCTGCAGTGGATTTAGTTAAAAGTTCATTGATTGCAGCAGTGCAATAAACAATTTTGAATACTTCCCGTTATAACGTGTACTTCTTGTTCGCAGATTACCTATTTAACAATATTTTGTGATAGATGCAATATTCTTAAAACTACACTCAGTAATTCAACAACGAACGTATGTTATTATGATACAAAAAGTCGATAAATCTAACAATTATGATTTAAATAATTTAATGATGGAAATAAATATTATAAATCTTTTGAATCTCAAGTTTTTTCTGTGATTATGCGAAGTAGACAATACGAGAGAGTGGCGATATGAGAAATATGACATTTCTCTTACTGTTTTTAAAATAAATTACAATATTTTTTGTGGGCGCACAGAGAAGCGTTTTGTATTCTCCACTAAAAATAATGTTCTGTTGTATCAGAATCTCGAAAAGTAATTTGTAACTCATTGCAAAACATCTGTTTTACCAATTTTGAAAGCGCTCAGATTTTGAAAAAGAACTATGCAGCCTCTGGCCATATAAGTGGTGTATGTGTGTTTGTTAGATATCTAAAAACTCGGTAAAAATCCAACAACAATAAAAGTTTTGATTTGGACTGAAAAATGCAATTATTGGGTCGTGTTTTTCCGCCTTTTCTCTTACTAGGCACACCTACTGAATTCTTTCTCATTTCTTCAGGTCTTACGACACATATGAAATAATCCGATAGGAAGGTTCCAAGGAATGGAAGCATGATTGCAAGGAAGAATATATTTGCTATTAAAGTCTTGCTTTATGGAACACCAATTGGTATGGTACTCTTGATATGTAAAGAACTTTAATACTGTGAATATATTATACTTTCTATTCGCGAAGACTGCTTGTATAAAAATATTTAATTTATAGCAGTGTTACATGAGAGAACTTTGTTTTTGTGCAACGGGGCGGAGGTTTGTTGCGGCTATATCAACAACGAAGATAATTAACCTCGCCGGCATCAGGGAAGTTTTGTCCACTCAGATGTTGCTTTAGAGACCAGATAATAGCGAAATCGACTCTGTAAGAGGGGTTGTTTGATACATTCCAACCAAACAACGGCAACAGTTCTTGCGTTGAACAAGCGCAGTGCAGACAAGCATTGTCATGAAGGGGGAACAACACTACATTCAGCAACATCTTGCAGTGGCTGTTTTGAAAGTGTGTACACATATAACTAAAATTTAATTTCCATACCCACTTTGTTACATTTGGTGACTCCTAATTTCCTTTCCATAAACAAACTCTTTCGCGATGAATCACGGCGGCGCTCATGTCCACAACGTTGAGGTATCAACACAATTCGCACTTCGCACTGTGATAAATAAATTACCCGGCTACAGGTACGCGCTTTGTAATATTAATGTCATGATACCCCTGGTATGCGTGTATGTATATATATATGTATATATATATATATATATATATATATATATATATATATATCTGCTGCCACTTCGAATACTTGTAAGTAATTTGCGGAGAATTTTTGTCGCGCGTACGTCAACTACGTAGACATCAATACCGAAGATAGCCTTGATTACATTGTCGTTTCGCTGGGATGGTGACTTTCTTTACATACTGAGACCATGCGTTTCTCACTTCTAACTTTATTTAATGTATTTAATAATGATATTTTGCCGACCCATACTTAGCTAATTAATTTGTTTATTGTTTAATATTTAACTATACTTACGTTTGGAGAGAATCGCTATTTGGTATTAAGAAATATTTATTTTATTAGGTCGATAGACTTACCCGTCGAGGAATTCAAGTTGTGCAATTTTCGTAGGATTTTTTTGACTGAATTTAACTACTCGAAAAAAATATTCCGGAATATTATAATTTGCGGCAAAATAGCCGATTTCTTGCAGGTCTTCTGTTGACGCTACAAATAAAACACGAACAATAGCCATAACAATACACTATAATAATTATTCATTCTAAATATTTACAAACACATTCACACAAGTTTCCCATTATGTAATATTTATTAATTTACACATAGCCCTGCTGTCTGTAATTCTCTCTTATACAGGATGTTTCAAAAATAGGGGTTGCATTAATATTTTCAGGTTTGCATTTTCCATCATTAGACTATCAAAATAGTTGATTACAACATGTGTCCGGAAATGCTTCATTGTCGGGTTACGGCCTTCACAAAACTGAAATTCACCGGAAGGCTTTTCCTTCCGCAGGAAAAGAAGACATTAACAGGACATTGACAGTTCATTCCGAGGCGAAGGTTACATTCAGTGTTGTGTTTGGCGTTTGACTGTGAGTCATGTACTCAAATCAGGAGCTGGCAGACATGCACTTCATGTACGGTAAGGCGGACAGCAATGCTGACTCGTCGTTAGTACCAGGAGAGGTTCCCACAGCGTCAATGTCCAGATCGGAAGACATTTGTACGTTTCTATCGCTATCTGTACGAGCATGGAAAATTCAACTCCGGGTTTGGGGAGGGAACATCGATCTAAAAATCCAGCTGTAGAGGTGATTCTGGACGCTGTGGACACGGGTCCTTCTATCAGCACACTGAGGTTAGCGTTACAAGTAAATGTTCCTCATACGACAGTCTCGAGACTGTTACAGAGTATCAGTTGTATCGTTATCATCTGCTGTATCGTGTTCAGGCCCTTTCGCAAGCAGCTTATCCTGTACGAGTTAGATTCTGTCAGTGGTTCTTGCAGAAATGTGGTGGAAATTCGAACTTTCCTGCCTCAGTATTATTTACAGATACAGTACATTTTACACGAGGTGTGATTACAAATTTCCACAATCAGTATGTATGAGCATTTGAAAACCCAGTGCATATGTTCAGAAACATCGCCAGGTGCGGTTTCTCCCTCGACAAGTGGACCGGTATCTTTGGTGATCGATTAGTTGGAACCCGTGTACTTGCAAACAGACTTACGGCTTATGTCCACACAAACTTCCTGGAAGACTCCATACTTCATGTTTACTCGTATGAAGACACTCCTGATGAGTCATCAACACACTCACGTCTTGCATGATGGCCCTCGTGCACACTTAAATCGAATGGCTCGACGGTACTTGAATGGAAGGTTTCCTGATCGATGGTTAGGTAGAGCTACTGGCGGGGCCATTTAAAATCATTCATCTCCGGCGCTTGATTTGGAATGCTACTGGCGGGGCCATTTAAAATCATTCATCTCCGGGGCTTGATTTGGAATCCCTTCGGAATCGAATTGCATCTTGCAAGGACATACGCAATACTCGTGGAGTTTAGGATTGTGTTCGCAGGTCAATGAGATATAGGTCTGTATTCAAGCAGGAGGTGGACTTTTTGAACATTTTCTGTAATTACATCGACATGAGGAAGAAAAACGTTTCGGTAAATTCCAAAGTTGTGAAGGCCCATACTCGGAAATGAAGCATGTCCGGACACATGTTGTAATGAACTATTTTGATTGTCTACGTTTGGGGAATACATACCTGAAATTATGCCCCCTATTTTTTAAACATCCTGTATAATAACTTATTTAATTTGCAATACCTTAATATTTATATATTAAATGTATTTAATGTTTATGCACTTTCCTTGAGGCTGAGCCCTTGACCAATAATTTTGTTCCAATTCCATAGCAATCACGACATCTTGTGTAGCCCCCGTGCGAAAACTCAAGGCCGCAATTTCGCAATTACCTTCTTACCTATATTACTCCAGAATTCACGTAATTCTATTCACTCTTAACTTCTATTTATAAATAATCAAACAGCTCTTAGCGAGGAAACTATTCTCTCAATAATGCGCTATCATCTTGTCTGGATCGCTCCGTTGCTGCCCACATTCTCTTGTGCAAATCAAATTACCCCCTTTTCAAAAGCTGCCTCTTCGTGATCGAAAGTTATCCAATTTTCTATCTCTTTGCTAGATACTGCGCATCATGTTCGTTTCTCTATCACTCCCCTTTGCTTTCTCCCCTTCGCTGTTACTCGCTAGACTTATATTATTTTCCTTTAACAAACAGCCTTTTACTTTCTCGCTACAGCTTACGCAGTAGAGACAAAGTTACGTAATGCTGAGGTAAAAACGGCGAACTTTCGACAGAAAAACTCATATTGTAAGGCCCTGGTAACAAAAAGTGGATAAATTCAGTTGATAAATTTACTCTTTTAGACAAAATACTCTTTTAACTCGTGCTGAACTCGTGCTGTAGCCAGTATCCATGTTTTTGGCTCCTTGATAGCGAAAAATCGAATGACGGCAAAACGGCTGCCTGCATGTCCGCCTGTAAACAAACGTAGCGGCTACATCGTTCAGTCGATTTTCTGCAAAATAATATTGCCCTATTGATCTGACAAATATGATCCTTGAATTTGAAACCTACTTTTTTTAAATTTTGGAGTTACTTTATGAATCTCCAAAAACATTTTCAAACTTTTGAAATAAATGGCTTTTTCCATCGTTTCTTATTGAATTTTGTTGTTGGATTGTGGGAAGGACGGTTAAGTGCAGGTGTCATTTTCGTTCAAAACTCTAATTTTTTAAAGGTGCAAAAAGTCAATTTTTTTCGGTGTCTTTCTACAACTACAATTATGAACCATCATAATATGTGTTGAAGGTGGCAGCTGTGCTGACACCGGTCCAACCTGCTTTCGCCCAGCTTTTGGTACGGCACGCTACTTTTGCTGGAATCAAAAGTTTTCTATCTTCGCCTTGTAGCCTGGGGCCAGTTTGGTCATTTCTTCTGCGCTGTTGATCTTTTCCATGTTGGAGACGTCTTTACAAGATGTCTGTAGTACAGGAATGTGTGTGGAAGGCTTTGTAGATCTCCATCAGTGGTCATCATTTCACAATTTCACATTTTTCTTCAATATCTTTCCGACATTAGATAAGGTTAGAACATGTCTTGCATTTACCTGTCTCACCTTTCCCTGTCAGCGCCCTGAAACGAATGTTCCAAGAATTTTCCTGGCAATAACCTTGGATGAAGATATGGCCTAATTAAGTCACTATCGCGGAGTTGTCATGAAGTTACTCCCTTGAAACTTCACTGATACAAATTTACTCTGACAATCAACTGAAGAACCTCGCGGCTGAACGTTCTCAATGTAAAATAAATTTAAATGAAAAAAATCAAAGGTCATTCCTTCTTAAGCTTTTGTGCGTGTTTTCTCTCGTTACTGGGACCAGTTTCCAATCCTTTATGCTATAAAATTTGTTGATAGCAAAACACCTGCCTGTCCAATGACGTATAAACCATTCAGACGATTTGCTCCAAAAGTGATATTTCCCGATCTTTCTATCCAGACTTGCGGTTATGCAAATTTCATACGCGTAACCTAGGGTTTACTTTATATGAAACCTTAACGACATTATGAATTGGTTATCTTTGAAAGGGATTAAGTAAAAAATCTAAGGTCTCGCGACAGCAACCGACCGGTTCACATCGTGCTCCGCTCCGCTCCACTTTTAGTAGTGACAGTCGAGGATTGCGAATGTGAGAAGTTACTTCTAATATAAACAACAGTGAATTAAGATCTCATTGTCATTAATTAATTTCTCAGTGTGAGTGAAGTCTGTTAGTGATAGGTGTCGCCTTCGATCTGGGTGAAGACTCCGCCCCGGCTCGGTAACGGGTCGCAAGATGGAGCAAGGGCAGCGTGCAACGAACACGACCTCGAAGTGCATCTGGCTGAATATCTTCAACAACATCGACGTCAGTTAAATGAGCAATATCAGCGGCAAATAGAACAATTGGAGCAGGAGCTCCAAGAATCCCAGCTTAAGGTACAACGCTTTGAACAATTGATGCAATATTCCATCCCTCATTCACCCCAAGTTGGGGATACCAAATGCTACAACCACCTGGCAGGAGAGCAGCGTAATGTCTACGACATCAGGAACCAGGTACAGTGCAATTCCGATCCCTTACCAGAATGGCAAGTTGTTCGCTCTGCTAAGCGTAAGCGCCGAAACAGTGGTGGCATAGCAACTGCTCTGCAAGTGTCAAATACGAGTGAGATAAAACAAAGTAACAGGTTCGAAGCGTTACAAAGCGCTGAAAACAACTCCAACACACTGAAGAATTACAGCAAGTAAACGGTACGACTGAAAATACCCCTCAAACAAAACCGCCACCTATATTTATCCAAATGTCATAAATGTGCCCTCGTTCACACAATCTCTACGAGAAGGCATCGAAGAAAATACATTTACGTACAAAATGTATAACAATGAAGTGAAAGTCAACCAGAGACAATAGAAAGCTACAGAGCAATCTAAAATTCTTAAATGAAAAAAGGCAATGTACCACACGTATCAATTAAAAAAAGAGAGAGCATTTCGTGTAGTCCTCTGGCATCAACATCTATCTGTTGAAACAGAGAGCATTAAAAATGAACTAGAGGAATTAGGTCATCAATCAGAAACATTCTCACGGAGTGACAAAAAACCAACATGCTTTTCTAAGTTGACTTAGAACACAACGGAACAATGTAGATATCTACAAAATTACTAAACTAATGCACGCCCAAGCCTCATTCGAACCACCGTATAAAAATAATGAAATAGTGCAATGCTACAGATGCCAACAGTACAACCACAGTCGTGCGTACTGCAAACGACGTCCTAGATGTGTGAAGTGTGGAGAAGAACATCTCACTGAAATGTGTAAGAAAGATATCCATACAAAACCAAAATATGCACTTTGCGACGAGGGTCATCCAGCAAACTACAAAGGCTGTAGGGTCTACCAAGAACTTATCAAAAGATTGTACCAAAAGTGATCGACGGAAAATCCACACAAGTAATACTATACAAGGTCAATACAAGCCAGATATGGATGAATATCCTGGATTAAAAACTTACCCAGAAAGCAACTTGGGAACCTCACGTATTTATACTCGCACCATAGGTCAAGTATGAGGTCAAAGAGCCTTGGTCAAGTATTGGTGGGATTCTCCCAGTCCATTGAAATTCGGATGTGTTTAGAGATGGAGTTTGTTGCAACGCGCCCGAAAAATCTTTTTGAAATGAATTGATAATAACAATCTGACGTCTGTTTATTCAACAATCAATGTACACTGCTGATAACCCCTTTACAAACTGCATTGCAATTTTCATTTGTGAAAGGACTTAAATCATTTGACTTCTGCCCTTTTATAAATAAACTATAAAAATGAGTGTTCAATTCATAGGTTTGTTTTTGCCTAACTATTGCCCGATCGAAATCAAAATGCGTATCAACACCCACAGAAACCTTTCCAGCCCTACCTCGTTTTGACAAAAGAATTTGCTTAGACCCTTTCAAAAATGACCTATTCATTTTCAAAATTTCCCCCAAAAGGCCCCAATTTTATTCATTGTTTTCCTCTGATATCGCCAAGGGCAATAAAGCACACTTAGAGCGGGACACATTTTCGTTGAGCTCTCTAAATTTTAAAATTTGCTTAAGTGCAATGTTTTCCGGCGTCGTCTTTCTTCATTTGTTCGATATCCTAGGGTGTAACTTGGCGTCCTCAATGATGTTTCTCAAGAAACATGTTTCTAAGGTTTTTCGTATCCAACTCCTTTTTTATAACTGTTTCAGGTCTATTTTAATATTATAACACCCGCCGCCGTGGGTGCTCTCAGGGCGACCTCAACTTACCTTCAGCAGTATCTATGTGAAACAGGTTTTTCAGCTATGGCGGTGATCAAGATGAAATATAGATCAAGAATAAATCTCCATCGTGGGGGTGGGGTGCGTATCGTATCCGACTTCAGTCGATGAGCTTCAAACACCAGTTTGCGTCACACTTTTAGCGAAAATTTTAAATGCAGACAGAAACCAAAATTATCACCTCGTTACAAGATTTATGAAGCACTTCTTTAAAAATGTTGCATCGTGTACTCCTTCGTGTTAATTTTAGTTGGTTACCGTTGAAAACTTTGTACCACTTTCAAAATGTTTCTCAACATTTCTCGCTCTCCATGCAATACGGCGGCCAGCATCTGGTCTGGATCTTCAAACGAAGACATAAAGATGGAAGAGAATCGCGACTATTATTTCTTTTTTATTTATACAAAATTCAATGAATAATATTTCTATCTCGGCTCTGAATGAAAATGATTTCCCAAAATTACCAAACATTTTCCTGACCATTTGTTCGCCATTTTTTCTCACAACGAAAAATTTCCCATTTTGGGGTCAAAATTCCCCAATCTGGAAACCGGCCTGCCGGTTGTCTAGTAATCGAATTCTTGAGGTATCCATTCTTTGGCTTAGGTATCATCGATCAACAGCTGTTGGAGAACATCTGCTAATGCCTGTGATAGTGGCGATTGGTGGTTGTTTCAAAGTCTGAAGATTAACATCGCGGATAGACTCCTCTTCCGGGAATAAATTGTCAGCAAATAGGAATTTTTCAACAATATCTTCCCGGCGGAGGGTGAAAGTTTAATCTTGCTGCCCGGAAGCAATTTGGCTGGCATAGGGCCGACTTTTCCTTGGTTGACCGCGGTGGGGCTTCTGGTCGGTCAGTGACTCCGGCAGGTGGATGTTTATCTCTGGGTTGGACGCGGGTTGAAAGCGCTTGGGGATCTTTCTGGTTTTCAGGTTTCCATTAGTACACACGCTGAGCTGATTCAGCCCTGCTTTGACTCGTTGGTATGAAACCGAGAATACTCATGGGCCTCTTGTCACACATATGAGCTCTCTTCAAAAATTGTCAGTGAGGTACAAAATTATTCGTGTGATTATTGATGAAAAGAACAAATATAATAATAATAATAATAATAAAATATTTAATTTCATATTATTCCATCATTATTATAATATTACTCATCCAACAATAATCTGCAAGCACATTGATGCTTCAGCTTCCTGGTACCTCCTTTAGAACTCCAGCACATCCTTGTGAAATCGTTCGCCTCGTTATTCGTTTAAAAGCCTAGATTTTCAGGAAATAATCTTGGTGAGATAATAGGAAATTAATTTTCATACTCATATTAAAACCAAGTTCCTTGTATGTTTCATGCATGATAGCGGCAATGTTTTGGTACTTGGAATTCTTGTACTACCAAGAAATTTTCAAACAACTCCATAAAAAGATATCCATGCGTTTTCTCCTTTTCAAACATTGAGTTTGTAAATGCCGTACCGGACATTAATTCCATTCAATCATTACATAATTCAAAACATAATTGGACATCAATACCATTCAATTATATCTTTTTTAAATTTTGCTTCAGCTTGTATTGAGAATTTCTCACAAATGTTTTTGTTCAATGAATATGTTCACATGTTCCAGTGATCAACTCGTGCCATGCTGTCTCGCAATCAAAGAAAGCACCGAGCTATGGTAAAACCAAATTGTTCACCCAGTAGCATCGTAAGAACTTTAAAATCAAACGGGTGTAGTCAGTGTGGTCAAACGAGTATAAAACGTGTTGTCGACTATGGAAGAGTAGAGCGTTTCTTATGGTGGACTAAATGATATCATAAAGTACTCCAACACCAGCTCACGTGATGATCTATCACGGAGCAAAAACTTTAAAATACTATTTTGTAAAGCCAGGTACGCCTTCCTCTGACTACAAAAATACATATAAAATACCAGCTACTAAAATTTCATACTGATTACGTTGTTTGTGATTGAAATCTGTATAAATGTACCTGTTTCGATATTTGTAGTTAACATATTACTTTTTATTAGTTTATTAGTTAATATTTGTAAAAATCACGACTTGACGAAACATAATCTGGCAATGCTTGTTTATGCCCTAATATGCATCTACATACATATTGTATTCTTAATATTTGTAAGGTGTGAAAAGGAAACACGCTGTGTATTTAATTTTCATCTGACATTTCGCTGGCCACTCCGAAAAAAATGCAGTGTTTTGCTAGGAGTATTGAATACGTCGGAATTTATTCTACATCAACGTTCTTAACAAAAAAATTGGCTGATTATTAACAAATAGAAGAAAGTGATATGCGTTTATTGTCGTAGTTTGTTATTTTCTCGAAATAAATGCGGTCAAATTTAATTTATTATTTGTATTTTTCTTTCGAGATAATATTTAATAAAGTTAATTAGAACGAATAGTTTCGGAATATTTTTTTTTGTTCCACCTCTTTTAGATGAAACCACCGGCAGCTCGTCATTTAACAATTGATTTTACGTTGTCGTTAGGGAGATGTTACGACCGTGAAAACTGCAAAAGGTTTCACAGTTTTTCTATTACGCTAAAAAGATATTGTGACATTAAAAGAAAACGTCCGAAATGTTATGATAGTAATGGAAGGAACCTCAGGAACTATAGGAACCTCATCATTCAAATGCTCAAGAACTTAACGAAAATTAACTTTCATGTTTCTCACATAAAATACATTTTTTTATTTTTATAATTCCATTGGCACATTTGCACGAATTATTTAGAAACGCTGAAGTTCATTTTAAAAATTAAAAAAATGTAGGTATTTAAATAATATTGATCCTTATCCCGATCTTAATACTGATTATGCAGCTTTCCCAGGTTTTGTCACGCTGTAACATGTTTCCAATGCACCAAAAATCCCATATTGAGGAAACTGGCTTTAAACATGGAAGGAAACATAAATAATATATAATACATATAATCTATATAATATGTAATAATATATAAACATATAAAAAACATTAACTAGAAACCTTCTAGAGAATGTTTTAAAAGATAACGATAGAGAAGTGAACTATCCAACAGTAGGTAGTCTCTTGAACTAATATTTTTCGAGAATTGCTGCCAATCTCACTATGGATATTCAGAAACAGAATTCAACATCAGACGTTTCCTCAAAAATTTTATGTACGTTGTTTGTTTCCTAAACTTCTCCTTATGGAATTCTCAAAATAACCGTTAAACAAAAATAAATATTGAACAGGTTTGGAAGATTACCGGGAGCAGCAGAGAAAATAAAAAAATAACATCATAGGAATTTGTCACTTTTTTGTTGCTCCAGTGTTCCCAAAAAAGAAATTTTGTCGCTCTTCAAATAATACCAGAATTGCTGTCATGCTGCGGGCGCCGCCGAATGCTCGTCTGGCGGGCTGGCGCTGGGCGCCGTTAGCTGATATAAAATAGACTACAAGCATTTTAGATTTATAAAATAGACTACAAGCATTTATAGATTTATAAAATAGACTACAAGCATTTATAGATTTTATAAAATAAACTTAAATGTACGAAGATTATATGAACACTTTAAGCTCTGCTCTGGGCCCGAAAAAAGTATTCCACAATATTGGATTATAAACAATTTCATGACCAGGTTCGGGGAATTTTATTTAATGTTGTGTTTTTTGGGACATTTTTTGAAATGTTCGAAGGATGTAGAATTGAACTGTTTCCACGATTTGCCGACTATGATTGCGTCGTCAGGGAGTTAAAAGTAATGTCTAGTAAGTTTTCAGGTCTGAATTGGATTCAAAGTTCATCAAAAAACATTTTTCCTTCAAATATTTCCCTGGTGTGTAGTAAAGTTGAAAATGAATATTCTACAATTTCATTATATCATTAAAACCTGTGGACTTCCGAAAATATCGAATTGACGTCCGCACTTCATTTTGCTGGAACGATTGACTAGGTAATTGTGTAATTAGTAGGATATAAATTGTAACGATATTATAATATCGGAATTGTAATATCGGAAAATCGATTTCGAGATTTCAACGGAAATTCACGTTTTGGGGTCACCTGATACCAAAAAAGGGTTGTCTTAAAAACTCAGTCCGTCCGTCCATCAGTCCGCCTCTCCATTTGTGAAAACCACTAGCGCCTAAACCCGGTCTATCTGCCTCGACTTGCGCTGCGATTTTGAAAATTATTTCTTCAAAATTTGGGGGCACCTTGCTTTAAGGCCCCCCGGACATTTTCTAAATTTTCTCAAAAAAAACCTTCATATGTTTTCCTTCAATTTTTTGTAAAATTTGAGAAAAATATTCTTATAAAGCTGGAATAGATCATGGTTTCACGGTCTATGAATTTCCTTAACTCTAAATTTTCGAAAATTGCAAAAATTTGAGTTTTTTCGGCGTCGTCTCTACAACTACAAATTGAAAATAGTTTATTAACTGAGGTTTTCCTTAATTAGTTCTTTAATTGAGTTCATGTTTATTTTTTTTTTTTGAAAATACTAGACGTTTTCGCTCAAAATTGCGTTGAATACGTGAAATTTAAGAAAAAAAAAAACAAAGACAAGATTTTCTTAAAAAGGGACCAAATATTTTCTTTTAACTTATGTAAGAGATAGCGCTACATGAACTCTCTATGAGAAGAAATAAATGCCATATTGCTGTATTCTTTTTCTTTCTTTCAAAAATTACATTTTTTTACTTCACTCTCACGTCGATAATATTTGCATTAGTGGCTATTTGATCACATTATTGCATTTACGAGTAATATGCTTTAAATTATGTCATAAATTTTCTCAAAAACTGAAAACTTTTCTGTGATAACGAGCTCAAAATTCCGAATTTTTAGAAACGCCCAAATGCCATTTTCTCAAAAATTGCTTCTAATTTTTTCTTCAAACTTTTCGTTCGGATAGTGCTAATTGCACTGTTTGAAATGACTATGTCATGTCATTTTGCTATATTCCTTTGTTTCTTGAAAAATTACATAAATGCATTCTTTTAAATATCACTCAGAACTTTAATATGCACATTTTTAGCGATTTGTCTTATTGCATTAGCAATAATACAAATCGCAGTAGCAATAATAGCAAATCGAATTAGCAATGATACAAATTGCAGCGTATATTTTATTCCATTTGTGAGTGGAGGAGCTACAAATGACTTCCAATGAAGTTTTTAAAAGATTTGTGTGAAAAAGTATCAAATTTCGCATTTACATGAACGCTTAAACACCATTTTCTTAAAAGCGGCTCCAAAGTTTTAAACAAAAACTTCCTTATAGGATGAGATTTTACTCTTTTTATATTCTTAAAGTAATATTTCGTTTTTACCAATAGAAACACACAAATTCAGACAAATTTGAAAAAAAAAAAAAAAATTAAGAGGGGAAATTTGGGCGGGTAGCTGGCAAGAAGATAGAGCGGGATTGTAAAGCTCGCCCACATCAAAGAAATTAGAAAACTAACTAGTACGAAAAATTCTGTGCCATTCCGTAGCACTAGTTTCGATTGCTGAGCTGTAGTTAAAAAAATAAAACAATTCTTACCATTTTCCCGTCTTTGAGTCACAATGACTTTAAATACACTTTGAAAATGGCTGCAATATTTCTGTACATTTTTTTAGTATTTATTATAAATTAATGAAGTAATGAAATTTTTTGTTACCAAAAACGACATTTTTTATAATCCTAAACCGATATTATGATTAAAACAACAAGATTCGCGTTTATAATAACGGAAAAGTGAAATTATTGTAATAACATTTAGTATAAAAGAAAATATTTATTTGCGATAATAGGTTCGATTTTCCCTCAGTGAACTCTTAGCATCAAACAAATATATTGCATTAGTTGCATTATATATTACATATAATGGAAAAAGCATACAATATATAATATAATAAACAGTTTTACCAACATCATTCGTATATTTTCACTTTATTTTTCAAAAATTGTAAACACGCAGTTTTGGTTTCTGATACTGTATTTTCGCGCTAGAACTGCTGGATCCAGAAAAGTTAGTCAGTCGTGCCTTTTTCGAATCCGTACGTTTCACGGCGTAGACAAATTTCTTCTTTCTTTTAAAGATCTGTTAAAGATTTTTTTCCCATGGACAACGCTTAAGGCTTTTAGTTGCCGAGTACGCTTCCGTTGATTACAGGAATGCGAGGAAAAACACATGATTTTTATCGCAGACCCACGAAACGTTGTTCGTGACAGCACCTATTTTTCGGCATTTGAAATATTTAAGAACGCTAGAAATTTGTAATGAAACTAGTTTATTTAATAATAATATAGTGAATTTGAGTTTTATGATCGTGATTTTAGGTAATACTCTGTTAAATTTCTAAATAAATAACGTTTAACAATAATTGAAAGAGATTTAAATACGGGATATTCACAGTAACACTGAACGCGCGTTTTATAGTACTGAACTTAAGTTCATCAATTTATTAATTTATCGTATTAGCTTAGCTTAATAAAATTATTGTTCGCCTAATTACTATTAAATTTCTTCTCGAAATACAGGCAAAAGTAAATCATTTATGGTACAAATTTGAAGATCCGCGAAATGAAATGTTTTTGCGCAGTTGCCCCCCCCCCCCTTGCGCCCCCTGAATCCCGCCTCCGAATACAACATCAATGACACAAATAATTGCCTAGAAAGCTCAATATGTATTTTATAAGCAATAGCTAGGAGAAAAAATCCTGCAAGCAACAAAATTTGTCTTCCACTATTTTCAGATAGTTATGTTTTATGTAATGTTAAGAGATTCAAAAATTACATTTCTTACGTTTTCTCTTCCTTGATTAATGACTGAAGATTATGAACTACTGCAAAAACCAGAAAAATTTCACTTTACTGAAATCTTTCCCACATATCTTTTCTTGTAACATTTTGTTTGGTTCTTTCTTTCTTTCTCTTTCTTTCTTTCTTTCTTTTTCGTGATTTGTTTTAGGAAAATACTATTACTGTAGACGTGGTGTCATAAGTATTTGATACAAATTGTATTGAGTATATGTAAACGTTCGAAGAATAATTTTTGAACAGAATTCACTCAGATTTTCAACATAGCATTGACATAAATATTTAAAATTAATATAGATTTTAAAATTTTTTAATTCCAAAACCCTAGGCAAGCACGACTAACAAATATTACTTAATATTTGTAGTAAAATTGTAATTGTTTGAAATATTTTGAAAATATTTTTGCATTGTATTAAGAGATGCTACCGCGAATGAAATTATCTCATAAACCTTCATTACAGAACATTTATTTAAACAATTTAAAATACTGTTATATTATAATAGAAAACATGGAACAGAGAGAACATTTAAAACAACGATTCGTTTCTATTTATTGTTTATTATAAGGAAGAAGTACATTACGTAGCTACAACGTTCTCCATAATATCAGCACAATTTTTCATACTTAGGATGCATTTATCAGTTGTTTTCTTATCGCAGCAATTTCCTCTAAACATATGTAAATTACTAAAATATCATTTTTGGAGGTCATCTGTCATCTTCGTATCTTTTACTTTTTCCTCCCTCCGTTGAACTACATATTTGATATAGCTTCGCCAAATGGTTATGTTCATTTCTATTTGCTGTCATTTCCAACACTCATGTTCAATGATTCAATTTTTCTGTTTTCCAACATTCTTTCCCCTCAATGAACTCACGTTGGATACTGAAGTCCTTTCATCAAAAAGTTGTAGCTTTTTGGCATTCAAATATATGATTATCGGTCTTCAACACACGTTTTACAGGACAGCATTTACGACAACAATTTCCATCTCCCTCTGACTTCTTTCTCTTACTTTTTTTGAACTAAACATTTTCCCGTACATATTTATCTACTACATTAATCGCTATTGGCGAGCATATACTTATATTTTGTTACTAATGTAATTTTTGTGAGGATTGCTAAACGTTCGTCTCACAATGGCATAGGTCTCCTTTTTTTTTCAATGTAACATTTCCGCGTGACCGGATAAGGAGCTCTTTGCAGCGATAAGCCAGATTGGCATAGTGGCGTGACCCGACACTCCCTAAGTCCCTTGAGTAGCCGTAATATGGATTCATGCCGATTACTGCCATCGAACGGTTAAAGGCCTCGAATTCACCAGGAAATGCCGCCAGTTCGTTTCGACCGACCGCACGCCGCCCCTAAGCGGCCTGCGGGTCGCGTCCCGCGGCCGCCGATGTCCTTGGCTATTTTCTTCGCGGCAACTTGGACCCGCCGCCGCGGCTACCGCGCCCTGTCCGGGGCACTTAAACCCCTCCGGTTTATGACCTGCATTTGCACCTACCGCGAAGTGCGGCCACACCCAACCGGCGGCACGGCCATCGGCGCACCTCGTGGCCCCGCCCGTTGTCTCAGGTTTCGGGAGCCCTTCCCACGGTGGCAGCAAGGTCATAGAGTAAAGATGCCTCTTTAGTCTATGGCAAAGTCCTTCCCCCTCCATTTCAGACCGCCGCGTCCTCGACCACCACGTGGAAGGGGCGGTTTTCTATATATTGGTTGTGAACCACCGGGAGTAGAAGATTATAATGTTGATGTTTATTACGATTTAAACAAGCTAGATTCGCGCTGGCATTTTGCGCGTCAGCCATGTGGGAGATCGTCTCGCGGATCGCGTCGAAGTAACTTTGACTTGTGCTACGCTGCAGTCAGCGTTTTGCCTTGTCAGTTATCATCTCCCACCGCATCACAATCAATACAGGCTGCCCATCTCGCACCGGGAGCGGTAGCCCAGTGCATCAACTGATGTCACTGCAGCGCCTCTCTCCGGGAAGTCGTAGGTTCGAGTCCTGACGGCGGCAGGATTTTCGACACTAGCTTTTCAGCTAGGTTGAATTCAGTCGCTGTCTGGAGGAGAATTCTGGCTGCTCTGATCGGTAGTTTTCCGTGGTTTCTCCGATCAACAGGCAAATGCCGGAGCAGTACCCTATCATACGGGCCACGGACCGCGCGCGATCTGTTCTTCCCATTCCTTGTCCTATCCTCTCCCCTTACACACACTTACACTAGCATGCACTACACTACCGCGTATCACGGGAGACCGGTCGGGAGCATAGAGCTTGTTCCGGCTGGGGCGGTGCCCCGCTGGTGGGAGAGTCCTGGTTGGGGGAAACCCCACTAGCGGACGGTAGGTCGGCGCCGGATCTCGCCATCCAGCGGGGGGAAGATCACTGCCTTCTCCCGAGAAAAAAGCATGCACTACACTAACGGGACTAATGAACAAAGCAGTTGACGCGCCCGGAAACATGAGGGCTCCAAGCTGCTCATCAGCATATGCCTTACTGGCATATTTTCGAGTCACGGGAACGCAGGAACTCACATTGCCTGATCATCGTGACCGGGGACTCTGAGCGTTCTCTCAGCTGATGCAGAATGACGTGTGCATCACATCCGCATCGGTAAGACTCCAGGCTCCAGCTCCGGCAACGACCTTGGCATACCTTGTACCTGCTTCTGTCTTGGAGGGTATCGAACTAGGAAAATCATTCGAATTCAAGATCTGTCGCCAACAATCCACTTTATTAATTGCTTTCAACTTCGATTTCCATTCATTTATGCATTTCACTCGGGTCCGGCATGCATTTTTAAATAGTAGAATAAGTTGTAATTGGTTTGTATTTTCTTAGATTGTCAATTTTATTTATTTTGTACCAAGAAGCATAATCACTCTATTTTTGACTTTCGTATCATTAAATTAATATTAGTTCAATTTCTTATCTAAAATTTCGGTCGAATCCTATCATTTTCATCCAACGAGGTGGTCCTCCAGCCTTTCTCTTTAGTAGCCCTCTGGCTACATCGCTGCGCTACCGGAGGTCGATATGTATCTCTATTGTGTGTGCGCATAGCCAGCAGTTGAGACCACGCTGTTGGCTCATCAGCTTGCGTGGCGCCGTGTGAGAGGTAGGTACTAGGTGAGAACCGCATCTGCACGCGCTCGCACGTCACGGACGCGTATGCGCCAGGGGCGTGCGGTGACCAGTTTCACTGGGTAACTCTGTAAATAGCAAATCCTCCCCATACACGCCCACAATTTTCACTGAACCAAAAGTCAGTTATTATTAACCTCTGCCTGTTGATCGCTTTACACGTCGTAAATACTCGTAAGTTATCTTTCGGAACGTAATAAACGCTGCATCCCGTATAAGAGAAACTATTATTCGTGCTTATGTGGCAACACTCACGAAGTTCTGGAACAGGCCTTCCTATATGAATAATTTCCTTTTTCCACAAAAGTGCAACTGAATATATATATATATATATATATATATATATATATATATATATATTTGTATCCTCAATTATAAATGTTTTTCTGCCATACGTATCTTATCGTTAGGTAGCACAAAAAGACAGTGGCAGGACGTGACAAGCGACGCTTATACCAGTGTGTCGGCTCGTACGCATGCGAACACATCTGCAAGCTCAATACAGAGCCAGCCTGGGCGGCGCGCGGCGCGGCGGGCCGTGGCAGTGGGCCCGGGTGGCGGCGCTTATCAGCGTGCTCCATACAATCAAACGGAGCTTCCAAAAAGTCAAGAGCGCATGCACAAACTGCCTATAGGTGAACCGCTCGCAAAACCATCATGGCGGACGTACCTTTGGTAAAGTCTCGGAGGCTGCCCCCACCCTGTGGCATCTGATATTTCCCCTCCCGGCGATAAGGAAGCGCGTAGGCGACAAGGAGAGGCGACTGCAAGACGCAGCGATCGCGCTGACCGCCACTCGTCATCACTGCCCTCTTCGTCAAAAGAAGAACTCGTACTTCCAGGAGTGTCCAAAGAAATGAATACATCGTTTGTTGGTCCATCACATTATCTGAATTATTATGTCGCCTCTATTCCCTACACATGCTCGCAGGATTTCTTCCATTGTTCAGCACTGTATTGTGCAAACGCTTCTCTGCAAAACGTTTCCTTTTCTTTTAAGGATGCATCAATTGTTTCTGCTGCCTCGCGCCCTTTAAAAAATCTCCAAACAAGTTCTATTGGATTGAGATCTGGATGGTACGGTGGAAGACGGAGAGGAATGTGGCCATGTTCAATGATTATTTGATCAACGACCTATCGTTTTTCAGTGGATATACTTTGAATTATTTGTAATAATTGGGTTTTTGTGAATAACAGCAGCTACTGTGTAAAGCACACTGTCACTGCTCCTAGCCACGGTAACAGAGACTGGAGACCGAAACGCTTCTTCAACACACGGCTTATTTTCTGTTGAGGGTTTGGACAACCCTCCTGTATCACACGAAAGCTGCCTTTCGTCTGATCCTTCTCACTCATCAGTTTGTTATCACCAAACTCGCAGTGTTGAATTACTGCGCGACCCACGAGAGAAAGACAGAGAGAGAGGTATGTTGTGACAAAGAGCGCAGGCAGGCGGGGAAATATGAGGAGGAGGGAAGAGCCACGTTCGGGCATGCGCAGTGGAAGGTTTTTTTGAGAGTGGTACAGCAATAATGTATTAAGATGGAGAACAACGTCATGCTCACTTCGGGCCGGGTTGCGGCGCCTACTACTCCGTCTCTTTCGACCGCTTTTCTGTCTTCGTCAGCAACAGCGGTGTATGCTCAATGAAGGGCCGCGCGCCTACGCGAGCCAGTGTACTCGGCAAATTTTAAAAATCAAGCTTGGTTCTCCATGGCGAGAGTGGTGAGTTCAAAATATAATAATTACATTTATCTGTCTTTTCTGCTGGGTAGGCGCAGCATACCTAGCTTACCTGGAATGCACGCCACTGGTATACGCATACATGTATTGTGATTGTTTTTATCGCGGAAGGTGGCGGTGGTCTTCCTCCGCTGAATAACGAGATCCGTCGCCAACTTACCCGTCGGCTTACGAGATTTTCGCCCAAACAGGTGTCCCTCACATGTGGGACATCGCCCCAGCCGGAATAAGCTCTAAGCTCCCGGCAAGTCTCCAGGAATATGTGTTAGTTTAGTGAATGTGAATGTTTAGAGTTGGTGTACTGAATGAAAGTGTAGGTAAATGGTAATGAGAATAGGTGAACGAAGAGCAAGGAAAGATCGCACGCAGTCTGTGGTTCGTTTTTTAGGTAATGCTCCAGCGTTCGCTAGGTGCTTCTATGAGAAATCATGGAAAATTACTAATCAAAGCTGCCCGTCACTAAAATTCTTCTTTTGACAGCGACTGAATTGGAACTATCTATCTATGTAGCTAGTGTCGAAAATCCTGCTGTCGGAACTCGAACCCTAGGACCTCCCGGGAGGAGGCACTTCCGTGACATTAAATCAATTCTTAATACTCTGGGGCACCTAAACTGGTTCCCATGAAGAGAACGATGGAGTTTTTGATATACACCCACTCAAAGAGGAATTGCTCGTTGCAGAAAATTCGTCTGCCCAGAAGCAGGTATGTGAAGAACATAAACGGTAGACCGTGGTTTACTGAAAGTTGCGGATGCCTGGGAAAGTGAACAGTGCGATTTTTATGGTAAAGAATAGGTTTATTTTCAAGGTTCTAACTTTTTATTAAAATAATTTTCGTAATCTGATACTCTTTACTACTTTCGGGTGGTTAATATCAATGGTTTTGGTTCTGATTTTTGCAGATATGCTTTTATTTCTTTTAGTCGTTACGTATATTGAATGACGATTTATTACGTCGAAACAACTATATCGGGAGTAAAAATGGGACAATGCTGACCGTGACATTCAGTTGTTGCAGTGTTTTATGTCGGATATGAAGCTGTAAGACACAAGTAAATTATAAGTAAATTCGTGATAAAGGATTTGTCAAGTGCGTTGTGTATACACAATTTCAATATACTTCAGTTGAAAGATAATATTGTATTATGTAGAAATGCTAAAAATAAAATGATTTTTAAGGAGAGTATAGGATATTTTTCTAGTTTATATCGCCTCGCGCGTTCCCCGACGACAGGGTTAGATAGTGAGTCAATTTAACTAAGAATTTCAAACAGCTTGATGTCAACAGTTACCAATTTCGTGATTATGTTATCCGGGTGTTTTAGGTTGGAGAGGATTTTCTTTATGCCGGGGATTTGGAGAAGTGCGAAAAATTAATTTAGATCCTGTGCTGGGAATTGGGCAGTTTGTGATTGAGAGGTGGATTTTATTGGGGCTCTAGCAGACAAAGGTTGAGGTCTTAAAAGAGGGAATTTATTTATTTAACGTCAGACGAGTTACAAACTGTCTGACATGCTATGGGGCGAAGTGTATTTTGTGCACACTTCCTGAAATTCTGAGATCCATACCTTAACCCATGTAAAAGTTGAATTCTGAATAATGATGAAATGAGCATTTTTGCCAAGAACCTATCAGAAAAATTCGTTCTATTGTAATAAAAATTATTTGCAAAGGTAAATCAGCTAACGAGTTGGGCTATTATCCATTTTCGAGCCCTTCGTGAAGGAGTCGTGGAGGACGTCCTGTCGTAAAGAACATGGAGAACGATAATTTGAATAACTGTATTGGGGAGGCACTGAGATTCTGCGTACCAGAGAGCAATTTATAAATAAGATTTTGTGAAATTATTAACAGAATTCGTCATCTTCAAAGACTCTGAGGGACATCTCCAAAGAGTGTAACAAATTCGATATTTTAACGTATCTAGTTACATTTTAGTAGCTCTACGTAAAGCATTTATGCCGTATACGCCGCGCACCCATTACGTGAACATTGGTCTGCGCCTACTTAAGATTTAACCAACTGCTCGTTGTTGCAACAGAATCCCCTTTTCAAAACATAAAATTAATCAGTTCAGACGCTCACGTGTTCGTTATCTAACCTGATAATATTTGAGAGTTTAATTTTTACAACGATAATGAGAAATGCGTCGAGCATAACCTTTTAAATATGTTAATATCTACTATTCCAATCTTTCCAATAGCAAATACATCCTCATTGTTGTATTTGCTATATTGTTATATTCATGTTATACTATATACTTATTCGCTATGTTGTTTGCAACTATCTTTCCCTTATTCTTTCAATATTATTGTTTAAATTTAATCAGTATTTTTTTTATATTATTCGATTTCTAAATATGTAAGCGAAAGGAAGAGTAGTGTAGGGATTAACAGTTTTCTTCAATGCCAACGCCGTAAGTCCAGAGCGAGGACACGCCACTGAAACCCACTTTAATTTTGGCAATGACAATCCTTGCTCCTTTGTCTTTGAAAACAGAACTATCTTTTAAAGGTCTTATTAAAGCAGTTAATGCAATAGGGCTGTCTACAGAACTAAGTGAAGGCAGCCTGTTCGACACTTTACTGTGATTAAGTCGAGTTTAAAGGTAATTGTTGATTCTAAAGAGGCCACATTTCAGCAAAAGTGGTGTAGTATCTTAATAATGCATGCCTAAAGCATGAAATAGTATTAGATATACGAATAGTTGTTACGTGTGCTTTGGGTATTTCACCTTCAAACGCATTTGTACTGAGAGCATTTTCTCTAATAGGGATGAAATGGATCAAGACGAGGAATCGTTGTTCAGTTGATTTGATTAGGGTTGAACGTATAGTGTCATTTAATTTTGAAATGAACATAGTGCGGAAGTTTTAGTAAAATACAAAAACGACAAGCTGTTTGTCGACACTCGATCTCAAAAGAAGTATTCAGGGAAAGTATGATGTGTTTTTATAGCCATTTTTTACTGATTTTTATTGCAATTTTGACTAAAAAACCGTTTTATAATGTAAGATGTAAAAATAAAGTTTGTAGTTGAATTAACTATGCTTCTTTTGAAACCATAACATCTATTTCAAAGCAAAATAACCACTTACGTTCATGAAATCTTGCATGTGAATAAATTTTACTCATCATTACCGATAAGTAACTAAAATTTGATATTACCTTTCTAGGGGAAAACTATGAAAAATTCCAAGCTTATTACAAAGAAAATGCCTAAAATTGCATTATTTTGCCCTTTAATTCCCCCCCCCCCAAAAATCCCGGACTCCCTTCCCTTTCGGGTGGTTGGATCTGAGTCCCGATATCATGTAGACAAAAGTTGGTAACCCTGACTGCAAGTCACTAGAGAGAACTAATTTAAGTAAAACAACAAACAATATTGAAGACGAAATATCTTTTTATATATTCTGTTGCAGATTATTTTGAAGTCGTGAAAAATTCTATAGTCTAACCCATTTTGAACATTTGGCTTTCGATTTTTTATTTCATTGTTGATAAATAATATTGCGACCTCTCGCACCATGTCTATCTAAAGCCACTCTGTCACCATCCCGGTGACAGAGTGGCTTTAGATAGATAAATGTGAGTTTCCCTAAAAGCCACAGAGTGGCTTTTAGGAAACCAGCATTTAACTTACGGTAGTATTCTCGTTACATTGGCCACGGTGAAGGACCAGCCAAAAGGACTTTAAATGAAAACAAACTAAGTTATACGGTGAATGTACTTTTGCTTTTATTCAATAAGTAGTAAATTGGTTTAGAAATCAGATATTATTAAACGTAACATACCTCAACGGTCATTCTGAGAACTAAGAGATTAAAAAAAAAAAAAACTGCTGCGAAATTAATCGCAACCGAAAGTACTGGTTCTCGGCCGAGGAGTTATGCTGTAAATCATGCTATTGTTACCACTGTTTCTCTTGGTGTACGAGATAAAACCACCCGAAATTAAAATTTTGCACCACACACAACCACAAAGTATTTTAAGATAATTCACTTTCAACGTACACAACGGGGACTAATATTAAACGCAGGAAGAAAGAAAACTCGGGCGCCAATGTCAACCTAACCTACTATATTAGATATTGCCAACTTGTGAAAATGAGAAATCATGCGAGACTAAAATTATTACTTAAATTATTATTATTATACATTGTTTTTCTAAATCGATTATTCAATACTTAACTTTTAACTGCTTACAAATAATTATTTAAATGCTCCGTTCACGTTTACAAGCAACTATTGTTAATCTGTAAGTATAATAAACAGTCTTGTGTGTGACTAGCGACTACAGATAACACACAGAATACAAACTCAATACAATGCAAAAATACATGGATATGCAACAAAAAATACTCTGAAATTCTCAGCTAGAGATATTTAAAAAAGTGAGTGCTCAAATTTGTGCCAAGGAGAGCTTACAATTATTTGAGGATTGGCGTCAAATTGAAATGAAATGCGGCGCATTTTATGAATTCGTAAATTATAATTAAGCACCAAAAAGTAACCAGATTAGGAATGTTTCGAATACTCGTGCGGCTCTACGCACTGCTCTAATATTCTCAGTTACTAAAGGAGTTGTACAAATTCCAAAATTAGTAACAAAACGAAATGATTACATTTCACAATCACTTGATGAAATACCCAAACTTCCGTTAGATGAATGTGTGATTAACGTTTTTGTGTAAGTTCGTGAGACGATAAGATAATTTTTTCGTGGGGTTGACGAAGAACTCGTTACTAGCGTTATAAGCGAGAATTTACAACTTTCTTCAAAACCTAAGCCTGTTCACATTCATTTTGATAGAAACAATTTTTCGTCACAAACAGGGCCGACAAAACGTATAAATTTCAGGTGGAAGTACTACAGGTCAGGTTCTTGTAATTGTTTATTGTATTAAAGTTTTCTCTAAGAAAAATATATCAGTATAAAATATGTGGTTTATTCAACATTTTTAGGTGGAATCTATGGACTGTTGCTGTGTGAAAACTGACACTCATTTGGAATTTTTAGAAATTAATTCACCCATCAGTTTCTCAATATCGATTTTCAACTAATTCTGAGTGCGAGTGAAATATCAGTATATGACTGTGTCGATTTTACAGCATCGTCGAATGTAAGTAATTTTTTACTCGGCGTAGCACAGAGAAGCTTCTCTCGTTTGAGCACGATGATCCTGAATGGTCATTAGCAGACGAATAAAGCGTAAATACTCAGAAACAAGACCTCTACACCACTAATTTTTGCGCATTAAATCTACAACACGCAAATTCGCTGGATTTAACCCTTTTCTTTTGAGGAAGGCTATGTCCTTATCACTCTTTAGTCGATAACAGGTCATCGATGTATGGAAAACGTAGGGTGAAAGTTTGCCGACTACAATCGTTAAATCATTTGTGTCAAATGTCGTAATGAAAGATACGTATACGGAAATTCTATTGATATTTTATTCCATAGTCTCATATATTTAAAGAAAATTGATTATGATAGCTCTTTACATGATATCTTGATATCTTGAGTGGGATTCGACCAAATCTAGTGTGCTGAGGGAATGGCGCTAGAGCACATCGTCATTGCAGTCTTGAGTTATGTCTTAGAGGATTCCAGTGTGGAAAGGTAGGTGATATCAATTGGCGACAGAGGTGCCATCATTTTCTTTTTACGTTCTCCCTACCACTAACGCAGTAGAGACAAAGTTATGATATTGCTGCGCGAAAAAATGGAGAATTTCAACAGAAAAAATCTTATTACAGCACCCTCGTAACAAATAAATGGATAACTCCAGCTGCTAATTTGAGGGGAAAATCCTCTAACAAGAGCTATAGCCAGAATCCATATTTTGTGGGTCCTTGATACCGAAAAATCGACTGACTGCAAAGCGTCTGTCCGTTCGTTTGTAGACAACGCTAGCGGCTTTTATACAAAACTGACATTCCCCAATCGATCTGGTTGATGACGCAGTGCCTTCAATTTGACATCGATATTTTAATTCTAAGGAGTACTTTACGTGAGCTACTGCCATATTTTCGAAAAATGGCTCCATCGTTTTTGATAAAATTTTGTTGTTGAATGTTTAAGATAATGGTGCAGGTTTAATTCTCTTTAAAGCATTTGTTCTTAAAACATGTCATACTTTTCATTAAACTGAGATATTAGTGTAAAGGACGCTTAAAGGAATGGTGCGGGTTTCATGTTCGTTAAAACGCATGATTTTGCGAAAAGTTTTAAAAATTTCGTCTTTCCATAACTACAACTGTGAAGATACATTATTTTCTTAATTAAATGTATTCATCAAACATGTTCAAATTATTTCATGTTTTTTTGTAAGTTGGCGACCAACATCGTCGCCCTTCCGAAATGTTCTGCGCTTTGTGAACGTACTTCCAAGCAGTTGGATGCTTCGTAAGTTAGAATGTGCATATTATTTCATATTTCTTTGTTCGTTTCTTACTTTTGAGCTTTTGTTATACGTTTTTGTTTGTTTTGTTATACAAATTAATCTTTTATAAATTATTTAAAACCCATTTTAAATTCCGATCTTTCATTGAGTTAAATGTGAAAACGAATAGATTCGGAATGATTTCGCTTTGCATAATAAGATGTGGGAATGAAGAGTAATGCGTGGAAAAACCGAGTAGTGTCGTGAAGGCATGATGGGAGGGAGTAAGTAACGAGAGAAAGATGAACTTCGGGTGATGATTAAAGTGGTTTACTATGAGCCCTTGTTGCAAGTGCGGTTAAATCCTAACAGAGGCTACGCAGCCCAGTACTCAGTCGGTCGTCGTCATGAGGGTGGGGGATGGGTGGCAGGCTGATAGGCTGGCGCTCGGTTCGGCACGGCGTCGATTCCGGTCTTGGTCAACCCGAGGGCCACTGTAGAGCAGAACGCCGGCGATCACTACCGCACCCACGAACAGCGGGAAACAAGCGACAACTTCCGACGCCGTACGCGGTCTTTTATACCGCCGGGCCAGTCCATGCGGCGTCAGCGGGGGTGGCGTTGCCCTAGTTCGGGGGCACACACCGGGGTGCGGGGATGGCGAGCGGACCGCCTACACACCTGGACGCCATATCAGCCCAGCTAGAGTGGTGGGCGAGCGGCGGGGGGAGGAAAACTCATCACGGTAGTTTTGATGAATATAACAATATTATATTTAATTATTTCATTTTTCGAACCATTTTCAATTTCTAGGCAGCGGTATCAACAATACTAATTTCCAAAATTTGTATCCCATATGATTTAGCGGTCATTGCTGCTTTTGCAGCCCATTGTTGTAACGCCGCAATGACAACAGAAGGCGATGACGGTCGCCTTTCGTTCGCTTTATTAATTCGGAACATGTTCACTCTCCAATCTTCCCTTGCTTTCTCTACGGATAATAATTCAAATATTTTCTCAAATCTTGTAGTATTTCATTAATTAAAAAATAGTACCTCGTGGCGTACAGATTTACTCAGAACATGGCTATGGGTGAATACATTGTCTCCAGGACTGAGAGGGTGTAGTCTTAAAGACCAAATTGCGGGTTTTCCTGAGTTCCTTTGCACATTGCATCACTACATTTACCGCAGGGTCGACGCAATGGCCTCGCCGCATATCAACCTGAATTTCTCGTTCAGATTACGGAAACCAGCTGGCGGCGCGCATCTTTAAAACTCTTATTTTCTCGAAAATTTTGTTATGTAACATATGACGATATGCATATTTATGAACTCGTCTCTTCACGCTTGTTATGATGAGCTAAAAACTCTATAGGGTTCCATTTAAAAAATCGAAGTTGGGTCAATATCTCTGCAATAAAAAATGCAATAGAATAATATTACGCATGACCATATGTGCCCCTTGCATATAGAAGTTTTAGTGAAAACCGCATCTCAGTATCTGCAACGGTTCAGGAGAAACTTGAAGGGAACATCTTAGGTGGGCCACACGGTATATAGAGACATATTACATCATGTGTAACTGCTATGCTTGGATTGGAATCTCTGAATGGTTTGAATATTTGACCTGCAGGATGTCCAGATTGGTTTTAAGAATAACTTGTATATTAAAAGTTTATTGTCTGTAGCCAGCACAGATTTTCTTCCTAGCAACCAGTATAGTTGTTTGTATTTTATTTGTAGTTCCTTGCGTTTGTGTAGAATATGTGCTTTCCATGTGAGTTTTCTGTCTAGGTGTACGCCTAGGTATTTGACAGTGGTTTCTTGCGGTAGATCGTGATGATTTAGTTGTACGGGAGGACAAGTTCTCTTATTCATAGTGAAAGAGATTTGTTTTTCCATCAATAAAGTCTTTAAAAGGAACGAATTGCTTCTGCTGCTCTTTTACATACTCGACTTCTTTTATAGTGTTCTCAACATTTTCGGGCAAAAATTGTATACGAATAGGTCTGCAATAACGAGGAGAGGATGGTCGCGGATTTTTCCATAACATAATTCTTCATTACTCCTCCAGAAGCAGAGATGATTTGTAGAGGCAAGCGCCATCACAACCCCATTTGCAAATCAGATTGAATTCATGAACGCATTTATATCTAAGCTCTGTTACTTCTTTTAATCAACAAAATACGTTTTGCGGTATGATCTAATAATGACTGTAATTTCACTTGTGCTTTGCTTTCTGTTATGGTCATATCATCTTTGTTGGGAAAGATTTCTTTTTTGCTTTATGAACTGCTTTGTAGGAAGGAAGTAATTTGCATTTATTTTGTACACAAAATTCCGAGCCCCTGGTATTGAGATTTCGAAAATTTTTGTTCTACCAGAACAGAGACAGCAGAGTCACCTGACAGTTGATTTTCCGGAACAAACTCCAAGAACGATATGCGCGTACTGAAGACGAGGATGAATCGGATTATGCTAGGTCACTGACTACTTTCGCGGCATGGGTGGATCCGTCGCAGATTCATCTGCAAAGCATACGCCAATTCTGTCGTACTTGTCTCGCATCGAATATTTTCAGTTCGTCTGCGTTTCGTTCTTTCACTTAAATTTTCGAAAGCTGTTGGAGGACGACCTCATTAAGAACAAAAACTATGTAATAATTTGTACGGAATAGAAATATAGTCATAATAATGTGATGTACCTGTACGTACCAGTATTCACTGGTGCTGGTGTTGTCGGAATCGGTCGAGGTTGTGTTTCGAAAGAAACGCAGGTAGTAAGCCAATTTTCGTTTTGTTTTAAAAATGCGTCCTCTCTCCTTTTACTTTCTGCCACCTTGATTTGATGTCGGATATTAATTTACGAATGACCGATTTCAGGGATTACGAATGAAGGTTTTCAGGAATTTGATACGCATAGCCTATTCTTCCAGATACATGTTCCTCAATAATACAGATAGCATTTCCTGAACCTTCGTTTAAAATTCCTTTTAAAACAAAAAAATGTCCTTTCTGGAAATTTGTATAGTTTGTCCAGCATCAGTTTCTAAAAATTACAAAATAAATTTACTTATATTATTTTACATACATTAAGCGTACATACTTCATGTAATCATTAATTATTATACTAATTAATTAATCGTGTAATTAATTTTAACCCTTTCAGACCTGAATTTTTCTGTTGGTTGGAAAACTTTTTCCTTTAAGCAATGATTTTGTTTTACTCTAAAGATGATTTCTACAAATTTTCATTGACGGTCACAACAATGAACTATCGCAGAAACATAGAGCGCGACAACATCGCAAACAATTCTGACCAAAACTTTAATGTTTTGTTTCTTTATTATTGTTATTGTAATATAATATTATTATAATAATATATATATTATTATTATTATTATTGTAATCATAAATAATTGAATATTTTCAATTACATTTTTTACAATATTAGATACTAATCACTTAAAATTCCATATATCAGACGCCGAATAATATTAAAGTGGTTAATTCATTATTTCAGTTTTTGGCTGAATGTTGCAGGCGCTTTAAAAGATTGACACGGAAACTCGAATAGCAGCTGTTTTTTGTTTTTCTCACAGGGAATACAATTTCAATAACGTCATGCTAAGTTTTTAGCCCCACACGACGGTGCACGTATTTGTTTTTCAATTTAAACACAAATTATTTATGGTAGTATGTTCATTTTTTTATCAATAAACATCGCAAATTATTAAATTAACAAATTATTTTAAAAAAAATTAAGTACACATATTATGTTTCTACTTACTCTCAGGATAATTCCATTTTGAATCATCAATTCTGCCGACTGCACGCCTTTCTAACCTTTCAAACACAAGGGCTATGAAAACACGTTTTTCAGCTGACGAATATCGACCGTTCGAGGCCCAATTGAACTAGCCTTTACGTCAGGTATACGAGAGAAACCGTTACTAACTGCGGAATTCAATTGTCCAAGTACCAACCTATTAAACTAGCAACGAGAAAATCTCCATCTAGTAACTTTTTTTGGACATTTGACCAGCTTTTCGGCATTTACCCCACTGTGCGGGCCTTAATCTGCTAAAACTAATCTTGAACCGTGTGGCAGGTCGGGGAAGAAATGGGTTTCGAGGCGGAAGTCCGAAGATAATGAAATAACAAAACTCGAGGTATTACACAACCGCCTTTATTGGTGATGCTAGTACACCTGCCGTAGCAAGCACATGTTCCCCGCATTATGGTATCACAATTGGCACGTGTCGCGCTGTTCCGTCGCTTAGGTGTCAGCGCACGTTTCCTGCATTTACGGCAACAATAGGACACATGTTGCATTGCTCAGACTAGGTGCGTCATGTTGGGCAATCGCAATTGCACACCTCCGGAGCCCCTATTTATTTATTTTACGTCAAAAAATAGTTGAAACTGTGTGCGTCATGCTACGGAGGAAAATTAATTGAGTACACGTTTTCATAATTCTTCAATCCCTACCCTAAGCCATATACTAGTTGAATTTTGAATATAGAAGAAATTAGCTTTTGGCAAGGGTTGTTAACAAAATATTAGCTCCGATGTAATCAAATATATTTTTGAGAGTAAATCCGCTATAGATTTGAGCTCTTATCCCTCTTCCTGTCCTTCGTGAAGGTATAATACTTTCTGCCGCAACATGGAGAAAGGCATTTGAATAATTATATTCCCAAGGGGATCGTGCAAATCTGAAGTCGTGCCGAGATGCCCAATAAGGGAAAGCCTCGAAAAAGCTGTGTATTTAATGTTTCCTCCCTAAATTTGTGAAAGGAAGAAGTAGTGTTCGAATTAATTCAACACTACGACTCAAATTCTCGTTCGTAAGATCTGTGTTAAAGGTTCTATTGAATTGAAACTTGTACACATATCAGTATTAAGGTCTGTTAGTACTGTTGGAAAGATGATTAAAATTGGTGTGGGTGGTGTAAGGTTTGAACACGATTTAACGTCAGAACAAACTCTTTATTCGACACACGTTTGTCTTACAGCGTGTTATTCACGCACAGCCACCTTGGAACTCACTGTCCTTCTCGCACGCAAGCGACATCTAGATTACCTGCAGACAGTGGTGCCAACAAACACTACATTTCCTCCTTTTTTTGAATCATCGTAACATAATTATAAACCTTTTTATAAACTAAATCGGCGGAAAACAAATTAATATTTGAATTTGATTACACAACAAAAATATAACATTTTATACTCATTCTAAGGTTCATAGCGGCTTGGTAATTTACGTTGTCTTTTTGGACGGTTTGTAACATTGAGTTCAGGAACATTCAAATCGTCTGATTTCTCAAGATCTGGTGAGGCAGATCGTTCACTAATGTCGTTTTTTATAATTGAATCATTTGCTTCATTTAACTCGGGTTCCGAATCTGACTCAACTTCTGTTTTATGTGTGGTGTTTCCGGTAACTGATCTTTGTACCTTAATAATTGATACTTTGTTGCGTCAAATTCGGGACTCAGCTTATTTTCTTTGCTCTTATTTAATAGAACTGTCTCACCAGGTCTCAAGTTACAATCTTGTACCCTGTTTCGCTTATCGTAATAGTCTTTTCCTCTCATCTTTTGCAAAGCGTCTTTTTCTCGTAGTTCTTCGTCTAGCAAAAATTTGTCGTTCAGTTCAGGCAGTTTTGTCCTGATTTTCCTACCAAACAACAATTCCGCTGGACTTACACCAGTTGTAGTATGTGGCGTCGATCGGTACATTAATAAATAAGTTAACAATTCGTCTTTCAAATTACGTTTTTCCGCATGAGCAATTTTTAATCTTTTCAGCAGGCTTCGATTTTGCCTCTCAACCTCGCCGTTCGCTTGAGGCCACAATGGCGCTGAATGCTTGATCGCAATGCCACATCCTTTCGCCCATTCGTCAATTTCGGCACTTGCCATCTGTGGGCCATTATCGCAGATTAATGTACAAGGGAAACCATGTCGCGCAAAGATTTCGCTAAGATAACCTATAATTGCACTCGAAGTTGTGCTCTGAGTAATAACTACTTCATAGTACCTACTATAATAGTCTATAACTACTAAAAGATTGTCCTTGTTAGGAAGCGGGCCCAACAAATCCATGGCTAAAGTGTCCCAGGGCCTGTCGGGTAACTCATTTCTGTACAAAGGTGCTGAAACAACCGATTTCTGTACTAATTGACAACCATGACATGATTTGACACATTTTTCAGCATCTTTGTCCATACCGTCCCACTCAAACTTTGCTTCGCAACCTGTTCTTCATTGCAACAATTCCCGGATGTCCTCATGGGCAATTCCTAACACTTTGTTTCGCAAAGACAGCGGGATGACTATGCGAGTACCTCGAAGGACAATATTTTTGTAAACGCATAGCTCATCTTTTAATAATTTAAAACGCGTGTTTTTTAAAGTGTCCCATTTTCCCGTGTTAACGGCGCGACGGACTTCGATTAAAGTTACATCTTTCTGGGATTCACAATCTATTTCCGATAGGTTCATGGCCTTTGGAACCGATTCTCTAGCAATCGCATAAACGTAGTCAATCCGATTTACATCTTCTTTCTCTTGTTTCGTCGCAACTTTTACTAATCTTGATAACGGATCTGCGATATTTGTACACCCCTTTTCGTATTTGATCTTATACGAATAAGGTTGTAACCTCAGAATCCACCTTTCGATGCGAGCATTTGGCTTCGATTTCGGCGTGAACAAATACTCCGGCGTCTTGTGATCGGTAACTAATTCAAACTCGATACCATATAGCCATAAGTGAAATCGTTCGCACGCGAATACCAATGCTAGCGCTTCTTTCTCGGTCTGTGAATAGCGTGTTTCGGGGTCTGAAAGGCTTTTACTCGCGTATCCGATAGGTCTCCAGCCGGAGGGACCCTTCTGAACTACTACCGCGCCTACTGCATCTGGTCCGGCATCAGCAATAACTCTCGTTGGAGCATCCGTATCATAAATACCTAATGTTTTTGCATCTCCCATCAACCGTTTTATTTCACAAAAGACCTTTCTGTACGTCTGTCCACTCAAATTTTTCGAACTGCGCGTCAGTTTTCGTAACGGTTCGCTTAATTGAGACAACCCGGGATAAAAGACGAACAAAAGTTTACGAGACCTAAAAACCTCGAATCTCATCTGAGGTTCCGGTCTCCGAAAATTCTGAACTGCCCTGATTTTCGATTCTAGTGGTCTATATCCTTGTCCCGATATATGAAAACCCAAGAATTTAATCTCTTGTCTTCCGATAACACATTTCCGGTCATTTAATTTGAGCCCTTTTTCTTGCAAAGTATCGCGAACTTTCCTCAATCTCCGATCGTGTTCTTCTTTCGTTTTTCCAAAAACAATAATGTCATCTAAAAAATTCTCGACTCCTTCGCAATTCTGCAAGATCGATCTCAAAATTCGCTGAAACATCTCGGGAGCACAATTCAACCCAAACATCAAACGCTTGTATCTATAAAGCCCTGAATCTACTACAAAAGTTGTAATTTCTCTTGATTTCTCCCCGAGCTCGATCTGATGATACGCGTCTCGAATGTCCAGAGTACTGAAAAAATTACTTCCTCGAACTTTGTACAAAAACTCTTCGATAATTGGTAAAGGAACTGCTCGCGCACGATAGCTTGATTTGCTAAACGCATATCGACACATAACCTAAATTTTCCGATGTCCTTATAAACTGGCACAACTGGTGAAACCCATGGAGTCGGCCCCTCTACTTACTCGATTATATCCTGTCGTAGTAGTTCATCAATCCGTTGTTGGATTTGATCGCGAATTTTAAAGGCACTCGACGCAGCGGTTGTGCTCTAGGGGGAAATGACGGGTCGATTGGTAACTTGAGTTGAAAATCTTTTAACTTGCCAATACCTGTATCGCCTTTTTCAACAACAATCATATTATTCACTTGTAATTCTGTACCGATTTTAATAATTCCCAACGCTTTTGCCGTAGGATAACCCAATAACGCTCGTCCATCCCCTTTCGCGACCACGAAGTTAGCGTCTACTTCTTTCTTACCAGCTTTGATTACGCAATCAAATTCGCCAATTAACTGTAAAGCATTGCTTTGTCCATATGGAAATATTTCCCTATCTGTTTGACGCGATTTACATTTGATTTGTTTACCTTTCAAATACGACCAACATTTGTCGTTGATTACATTACATTTTACCCCGAGTCTACCAACACATTCACAGGTACGCCTCCGATGTAAATCTCCACGTTCTCTTCGTGTTTTCCATTTTCCTCGTTGGCCCTGTTTATATGTTCAGCTTCCACTAGGTGAAATGCGTAGCCGTCGTCTTCGTGCACTTCGTGCAAACTCCGAAGCTGCCCCGATACCGGTTTCCGTGTCGATGTGGCACCCGCCTGGACGCCTTGCGCAGTCTTTGTTCTGCAAACAGCAGCGAAATGACCTTCCTTTGCACTTCGAACAAGTTTTACCTTTGGCCGGACAATTTTTGTCGGATTTGTAGTGCCCAACATAACCGCACCTATAACAGCGTTTCTCTGTTGTTTTATGCTGTTGCTTGTTGACTTTTTGTTTCTTCTCCGTGAGTTTAGCTACATTTTCCGGCTCCATGTGTGTGTATGTGTGTGCAGCGCGCGCGCGTGTGTGTGTTTTTACACGAACTGACATAACCTCAAACGCCTGAGCGATTTCCGTAACTTCTTTTAAAGTTATGTCGCCTTTTCGAGGATCCGCTTCTGACTTCGGTTGAGCTGCACTTGTCCACTACCTGGTCTCTGATTTCGTCATCTACCGATGTGAACTCGCAATATCTTGCTTGCTGTCGCAGTCTTGTGATGAATTGAATTACTGTCTCACCGTCTTTTTGCGCCAAACCTCGAAAATGTGCCGCTCGTACGTTTTGTTCGCTTTCGGCTTGAAGTACGCCGTCAGCGCGTCTTTAGTCTTGTTGTATGCATCCTCGCCTCCGCAACTGTATCAGCGTCCGGAATTGCATAAAAACGTCTTGAAGTTCCAAACCTCCCATATGTAAAAGCGTTGCTTTTTCCGCGTTGCATCTGTTATATTTTGCTGGTCAAGTACAGATCAACAGCGCGCAGCCATCTTTCCCACCGAGGAAAAATGCCGCTTTGTTCGCCGTTCGATCAAACGGTGGTAACTGCGTATTCTCCATTATTCAAAATAACGCACTTTATCTGAGTCACAAACGCGAACAAATGTCCAACTTTGCCGAATCCTCGATCCTCGTCGCCAAATGTAAGGTTTGAACACGATTTAACGTCAGAACAAACTCTTTATTCGACACATTTGTCTTACAGCGTGTTATTCACGCACAGCCACCTTGGAACTCACTGTCCTTCTCGCACGCAAGCGACATCTAGATTACCTGCGTAGACAGTGGTGCCAACAAACACTACAGGTGGCGCGGAGATACTACACGCATTTTGTACGGGGGAATCGGGATGAATGGGTGGATGACTAATGGTAGTGTCGCTCATAACTCTGTCAGAAGATTTGTGCTGAAAATGTGTGTGTGTGTGTGTGTTGTATAGTAGGAAGTCCAAAAGGGGTAAAGCTATAACATTCGTCTATCAAATTTTGTATAAATCAAAGTAAACGGACGTTATTCATTGAATAGGGTATCTCTATAAACAGGTTTAGGTAATAAGTCGATTTATTAGATTTGACAATGTCAATACGAAAATGAAGCGCTTGAGAATAGATAAACCTGCAGCCATTGCTAATGTGTTTGCATTGCTGAATTTGAATTTACGCTCGAATTATTGGCTATACTTACTGTTGAAGAGCAACTTTTTGCGTTCAGAGGTCGAACAATATGTACTCAGTACATGCCAGCAAAGTATGGAATAAAAGTGTGACCGATATGTAATTGTAAAAGTCCCTGTTTACTAAATTGTATAAGTAAAAAACTATCTGGTATATATTAGATTTTCTGTTGAGGAAGTAAAACCTTCAGCTTCTCTTTCTAACAGATTTAGTAATTTTTCCTCATTCTTCAAAATTTTCATCCATCTTCTCAATTTTCTTTTCCATTTTTCTTCTGTTCTTCAAAATTTTCTCATCCATCTTTCTTCCAAAATCCAATCTCGATCAATTTTTCTTCCAAAATCTTGAATTTTCGACCAACTTTCTTCTAAAGCTTTGAGTTTTCTAGCCAGTTCTTCAAAATTCTGGAATTTTCTGTTAACTTTCCTTTTAAAATTCTGAATTTTTCATTAACTTTCCTTCTAAAATTCTGAATTTCTTCATCAATTCTCCTTTTAAAATTCTACAGGTCCGAAAAGTTCTCGTTGTTTCGAAGAGAAAAGTCTCTGATCCTTGCTCGCTGCCTCTATCGTTTGCAAGACGTTCTTTGTAATATTGCTTTCGTTCCGGAAGTGTCTTGTTCCCTCTCTTCTAACTCTGTCTTCAACTCTGCCACTTTCAGATCCCGTAAAATTCAACTTCATTACGATATTAATTCACCACACGTAACTGTTTTACCAAACACCTCACACCAATTGTAACGGTACTTTGTGATGAATTCAAAACAATACATTTTAACAAAAACGTTTATTTTGTTTCTTAACACAATCACTGAAAAACACTTGATTATTTATTTACACTATCTCTCTTCCTTTATTTACACTACACTTCTTTCACAAGTTATTTACACTTCTTCAGTTATTTTACACTACACTTTGATTTATTTATTTACACCTTCTCTGCACATCACAGTCCTAAGCACTGCCACAGGTTCACTGCACTGATCACAGTTCGATGCACTGGTCACAGTTCACGTCACCGACCACAGTACGATGCACTGACCACGGTTCACGTCACAGAGCACAATCACTGCACTGTTATTCACCGCGATGTACACACTTCATAGTTCAGCTTCCACTGCGGACTCAAGACTGACTCGCGGTCGCCAGCCGTCGCGTATTTATACTCGCCAAGACAATCCAGAACCCTCCGGACATCGCGCACTTTCTGGAGTAATCCGCCGGCAGGTGATGCAACCTGTGCTCACTGGCGCTCGTGTCGCCGGGCAGATGACGTAACTCGCGATCACAGGCACTCTCGGAGTGGCGCCGGGGGATGACGCAATATTCGTTACAATATTGACGGAATTGACATAAATGTAACTTCATTATCTTTGCACGACTTCTAGAATCAGTGGGAAATATAGTTATTCAAATTATTGTTTCCATGCTGTCGCGGCAGGATGTATTATTCCTTGCCGAATCATGGATACGAGCCCAAATTTTATTGCATGGACGTTTTGTTTAAAAATTAATAAAATAATTCAAAATTCAAGTAGTATATGACTTAGTGTAGGGATCACAGAATTTTGAGAACGTGCACAGAATTCACTTCTCCCCATAGCACATCATACACAGTTTTAACGGTTTTTTGACGTAAAATAAATAAATATATAAAGCAAAATATTTAGTAGTAATTATCACTACTAATAACAATAGCAAAAATTACATTTATAATATAATAATAAATGTTTGTTATAATAAACCTAATTTACTAAATTAGTAAAGGTTACAAATATTTATTAATTTACTTTTAAAACTTTGACACCTAGGAAAAAAGGGTTCCAAGACTGTCGCAGGCAACTTATTCCAGTCCGTTGTTCTATTTGTAAATGAAAATTTTCCAACTGTTTTCTGTGACATAAACTTAATTTTGTGCTTGTGATCCCCTCTACTAAAGTACGAGGGTCTACCGAGTCGGATGTAGATATCTTTCCAAGCTGGATAACCGGCATACTTTGTACAGGGCACAGCGTCTTGCCTTAACCCTCCTGATTTCTAGATCCCATACTACATTCTTCCAATTGATCTTTATAAACTACATGCTCTTCTCAGTTCTCCATTTAAATATCATCAAAAATCCTTTTGTGAATTTCTGTAAGGGTCCCAACAAATCACCCCGTATTCCATTAATGGATGAACTACAGATAAGTAAACTAATTCCCTCGCTTTCGCAGTACTCGTTTTTAGTATTCGCATAGTAAAATGCAAGGACCTACAGGCTTTCCCTACAACACAGTTTACCTGATTTTCCCAAGTCAATTTGCTGTCAAAATTTATTCCCAAGTACTTACAAGACAAGACTCTTGGAATATTTTCGTTGCCTAAATGATATTGAGTTTCACTATACTTGCGGCCCCCTACCAAACGTGATGGGTTTGCTTTTCGAACTATTTATTGTGATGCATTTTTTTCTGCCCATAAATGTAATCTCTCTAGATCACCCTGCAAAATATCCTAGTCTTCTTTTGATTGAATAACTCGATCTGTCAATATCAGTCATCTGCAAATATCCGTACCTTTGAATATAAATTATCTGGAAAGGTCATTCACAATTGCGAGAAACAGGAGAGGTCCAATAACGCTTCCTTCAGGTATTCCTGAAGATACCTTTACTCGAGTAGAAAATTGTTGTCCAACTCGGACTTTGTGTTTCTTATCTCGAAGAAGCTCATCAATCCACGCCACAACTCTTGTGTCAACACCCGATTGCATTAATTTATGAACCAGTATATCGTGTGGGACAACATCAAATGCCTTCGCAAAATCTACGGCTTCCACCCCCTCACTATCATCAACTTCATCTGCTATATCCTGAAACAATGATACTCTGACTCTCGTAAGAGAAACCTTACCTAAAACCATGCTGTCCCTGAAAGAACCATTCTTTTTTTCCCCATTGTCGAATATAGCTAGGTATCAAGTGTTCCAATAGCTTACATACCAATTGACATGAGACTTACTGGTCTATAATTGGCTAAAACTTCTGTCATTACTCTTAAAAATCGGAACGCTTCCAATCGTCGGGCACGCTTGGAATAATGTTGTTCGAATTTTTGGAATCTTGTTAGATACGGTAGTATTGTCTCTCCACCGAGTTTTATTATGTCACTTGAAATGTTATCAGGACCCTGCGACTTTCCATTTTTCGTAGATTTAATTCGTTTTCGCAATCTACTTAATCTGGGTTGGTACAGCCTCTCTCGATATGTGTGGTGAGATTTTGTTTTAAAACCGGAACTGAAGTAGGCATTAAATGCGTTTCCTTTTTCCCAATCATCCATTAGTAACGTGTTCTTGGTATCTCTAACGATAGGCATTTCTTCTTTATTTAATTTTCTTCTACAAACATATTTGAAAATCGCCGACCAATTAGTTCCCTCCCTGTCGAGAATATGCTTTAAAAATGTCCCCTGCGCAATTTTCTTTTCCTGCTCAAATTCTTTCGAACAATTGACGAAAATGTATCTTATGATTTTCACTAAGATGTCTATTATTGAAAGCCTTTCTAGTTTTTCTCTTTCTAAATTACAATTTTCACATTGTAATATTCTGGATCTGTGTTACGTTTTAAGTATTTGCCCGGCACAAACGTTTGCAATGCATTATCTAGAATGCTCTTAAACGCGTTCCAAATTTCCTCCATACCCCCGTCCATTCCCAGAAAACAATCGTAGTGTTCTCTCAGGTAGTGGTGAAGTCTCTGTACTAGCGTTCTTGGACTGCCATATTTTTGATCTGTTAGGAATTCTTTTCTGTGAAATATTTATGTCTAAGTGCCCATGCCATCAACGACGTCGCAAGATGAGAAAAACTCTCGCTGCCTAATTTAGAACACATCTAGAAGCGCCTCCCGCCGCGTTGGTCTATCTACTAATCCTCCTTCCCAGGCGGGTCTGTTCACTAACTGTTATACTTCATCACGGTGCCTTCCAATTTGCCGTCTGGAATATTTAAATCACTAGTAATAACTATAGGATGACTATTGGCGTTTTCTATTTTCTCAGAAATGGCTTCCAAAATCGCGTAATTTTCATTCAGTAGCCTACAGCAAGCAATCATTTCTAATACACTTCCTGAATCACATATTTCTATCCCCATTATCTCAAATTCTTTACTATAGTATTTCTATCCCTCCTAAAATATCTGTTATTCCGACGAAAAATTTCGGAGTTAACTATCTCTTCCGTTAGCCAGGATTCTGTTCCTATTATTACATCAGGATCACAAGCATCTACTAAATTCCAAAACTCGATTTCTTTATTTTTTATACTGAGAGTTCACCTTCAACAGCCTTGAGAAGCTTTATCTCACCTGGTCATTTACGGTGTCCACTCTTCCGTCCCGCATCGCCATAGTGTCCGTCTTCTCCCGCATCGCCGCCACCGTCTCCGCCGCCGCACAGTGTGTAATTTTGGCCATCTACGGGGCCGAAAGTCAACCTTTCTATTTTTCCAAAACGTGTAACTTGTGCTATATATCAGTAGAAGGATGTTCAGACCACATGGTATCGGTATTGGTATCACTAGAAATTCGCGGAGGTACGGGAAATGATTGTCTAAACATGTTTCAACTTGCCCGCGACGACGCCGCTGTCATTCATTCATATCAGTGCTGTGTGTCTGCTTGTCCTTGCGCGTCTCTGATGATGTTCAAAGTCTCAAGTTCTTAAACAGTGCAATCTGGGCCAGTTTTTTCTTTTCACTGGTGGCGTTTTTGTTTAAAATCCAGCTTCGAAGAGCTTGAAAAGGTCTGAAAGGTAAGTACTCTTTCTGTAACAGAAAACATATTCCGAAAAGTTGATCAAGGGCTTTAGTTTAGAGAACCACTTTGGAACCAAATCGATGTTAAAGCATGTAATTTTGCGAAGTCAAACAATAAAAAATATTTGCGAATTGTCGCGAATCTACTAATTTTTCCAATCTTTACAGAATGTCGCATTCGTTTTCCCGGAGGGCACTTCAGAAATATGGGTCACAAAACCTAAAAGCTCAAAGACAGATGCTTTATTTGCACATATTTTGCATGAAATGAAAACCGTATCACATTCTGATAGTGATTTACAGTGTAAAAGTTAAAAGAAAAATTTGTCAAACACTTAGTATTAGATGGAAAAATAGGGAGGCAAAAGAACGTTTTCTTCAAGCATAACGCTTCTTGGTTCGATGGGGAAATAGTATTTTAAAAATGTTTCCAACAATGCATCAGTGTCAGTAACTTCTCTTACTGCAATTGGTCGGCCAGAAAAGAGTTTTATTGATTGTGCTCCTAGAACTAAGAGGCGCAAAGTTAAACACCTCCTGAATTCCACCAGCGAAGAACTGAGTATTGCCACAGGCATTCAATTAATGAATGAAGGAAAAGAGATTCAGCAGCAATAGTCAAAGAATTATCCTGCCTCCACTAAACAGGGAACTGTTATTAAGAAGGCTCAAGATCCTTACTCCAGAAATCAGAGCTTACACCTGCCAGAACAAGCGCTGGCGCGACGTAGATGTCCTATGTCTAGTCGCCAGTACAAAATACCGCGCCAGCAAGCAGAAATATTTAATTGTAAATTTTATCCACCATATTATAAAGTGAAACAATGTAAAATGCTATGTTATTCATTAAGCAAAGGTGATTACAGAAATCTCAGCAGAAATACCTGTGCAGTCACTAATTAACCACAATCCATCGACAGGTCAAACCAAGAGGTCTGCAAGAAATTGCGTTTGACAAAAATGCAATTTTGACATAATCATGAAATGGGTTACATGGTATGGAGCAAAATCAATAAGCAGAGTTTTCAGCAACATTTCAGTGATGAAAGTTAGTATTTCTGTTGTTCCTTTGGAAATGCACCAAGCCACCAATCTAAAAGACATTATTTGAAAACCCGGTTCCATCTTCCACTAAGTATTGCAGCCATTGAAATTTGTATTTGCAAAAGAGTCAGGCAAGTTTAATACTACAGAAGGAACAAAATTAATTATCAAATTAATAACCTTACTATTAGAATATTTGTTCTTGACAATGTAGAAATTTCTGGTAGACTACTACTTGGTATTTTGCATGGTGGACGTATCATATTGTTCCTATTCCAAGACGTTTTTTTATGTGGGGCAAACTCCAGTGAAATGAATAATTTAAATGTCCTATTAAAAAAGAAGTGAAAAAGAATTCCTTTCCTTTGGCATATCACCTCTTCATTCATGGATCAGACTGTTCGAATGTATTCTGCACATCTCCTACAGATTAGAAATTAGGACCTGGTAGGGAAGGGGATTTGAAAATAAAAAAAAGATTTCTGAGAAGAAGAAATATATTCAGGAGAAATTCAGAAGTGAGTTAGGCATTTTAGTGGATATGCCTAAACAGCAAAGTGAAATACAACCATGGGAATTCAAGCGCACAGATTTTTTAGAAACCCTGAGAAGGCTGCAGAAATAACTGGAGTTAATCTGGAATTAATTAAGGGTTAGGGAATTATCCTGGAATGGCTAAATTCTCTGGTCAAAGAATTAATGTAGATAAATTTGAAAAATTCACTAAATATATTTACAATCTCTATCTGGAAAACTACAGCTGGTATCCAATGCCTGTAACCTTACACAAAATTTTGTTTCACGGGAGAGACATTATTGGTACATGTATATTGCCTATTGGACAATATTCAGAAGAAGCCCAAGAGGCCAGAAATAAACATAATAGGCAGTACAGAGAATTCTTCACTAGGAAGACCTCCAGAATTGACACCAATACAGAATCGATGAATAGATTGCGTATTACTTCAATATACAACTAGTTTGCTGGTTCCTCCAAAACCCAGAAAGAAAAATGTGAATGAAAAAGTGTTTGATTTGCTAGAAATGGGTCCATCAACAGTAGACATAGATGATCAAGAAGATTCTTGTGATGACTTTAGTGATTCTGAATAAGTTCATAATTTTCTTGTTTAGAGTTCGTATTTCAGCAAATGTATTTTGTTTTTGTTATATTTTTTGTTCATAGAGTTTAATGTGTTCTTTCATTGTTCTTAAGGGTAAAATTGCAATATTGTGTCTCAGTTCTGTAAATAAAGCATATTTCTTTAATGTTTGTTCAGCAAAATTAATGTACAATTCTATTTTATTTTAACTTACTTAAAATATTTAAAAAGTTGCTAATGACTGCATTGTATGTGTAAAAATTTGTAAAATTTAACTTTTGGTTAATTTAGTAAATTATAACATGATTTAATTCAATTCAGGGCTTTAATTTTTGCTTTTATACTTTCGGCCCCGTAGATGGCCAAAATTACACACTGTGCGCCGTCGCAGTGGAAAAAATGACCGAAAACCTGGCCATAAGTCTAAATATCAATCGATTTATACCAAATTTGGTATGGATACTTAGTTAATGTTTAGAAATAAGGATCTAATGCTAATTTGCAAAAATTCAAAATGGAGGCTAATTATGAAATTATTACACATAAGTTTTTATTTCTTTGCAGACTTATTAATTAGAATTGACAACTACAGTAATTAGGTTATTAAATTTTTTGTACACAAATATAAGATAAGGAATGTGTTTAATTTATATCAAATAATACAAATAAAAAATTGAAATGTGTGGAATATTGCTTAATAATCATTTTTCTCACAGAAAATAAAATACATAAACATAAACGTAAAAGAAAACAATAGTGATAAAATTGTACAAAACGTCATTCCAAAATGATGCCTCTAAAGTGTGAACAAACATGTTACATTTAGAGCAAGGACTAAAATATTATCAAAAAAATCTTCATTACAATCGAGGTCTTCATCAGATAATTCAGGCAGAGGACAATCCAGAAGTTTAATAGTATCAGGTGAGACCAATGGAAGACATCTTCCATTGTTTTCTCGCGGGAACATTTTCTTGAATATCTTTCCCGGTAACTTTTGAAATTTTTTGCTTCTTGAGCCTCTTCAGATAACTGACCAATGGGCAGAATAGCAAATTGAATTATCTTGGAACCGTGGATCAAAAGTTTGTGAATGGAAGGTGGCATATAGTACCACGGATAAAGATCAACAAATTTGTATGCAGTTTCCAAGCAGTATTTATCGAATTCAGAATTTTTATTTCATAGCCACTTGATATCACTTGCAATATTGTGTGAAATCTGTGTATTATATCCAGATCTACGCCCGTAATATTGTGAGACAGGCAGTGTTGCCATCATTACTGCTCCCAAAACCAACTTTCGGGTGATCAACTAAAAGGCCCGATTTTGTTTTTAGCTCACTTTGTTTTTGTTTTTTTCCTTTCTGCAACTTGTTTTTCTTGCTCTGTGCGTACTTGCCATTTCCTGAGATCAAGCTTATAAGATACATGGAGTACACATTCAAAACCTGAATCCAAGCGTGCAATATTGAAAGTCCAAATTTTAGGTTTTCTTCTTTACACGGCAACGAAATCATTTTTTCAATATTATTGAAATCTTTAGATGTGCTGTTGCATAAATAACGTTGGGATGATGCAGTGGAGGTTAACACGTTACTGATTTTTCCGTCGATCATGGTAAGTGCAAGTTTGTAATGTACAACAAAAAGTCTCCCATCTATTGTGGTTTTGTACGGTACAAGTGAGGATATCTGATTCTCAATTTGATTAACTTCCCTTACAACTAATGCAGAAGACTCCCGAATAAATTTCAATTTAATTGGTCGGCAAAACCTCTGGAGACGGTCTAGGATTTTTCCAAACAACACACTCTCATTTTTGTTTGGTCCTTTCAGTTGCAATGGCACCAGTGAAATAACAAATACACTGGAATCAGAATCGTCTTCATTGCTAAATGTTTGTTTATATTCACTCTGGCCCGAGCTTCCATCGCATCCCCATTTAATTATAAAGATATAATTCATCCACATTCTGTAATGAAGGAGATTTCAAAACTTCCCTTTGAACCTGTAAAATGCGTTCCGATGTGTGGTCCAATAATGCTTGTAATTGAACTTCTGCACTATTGTCCGTAATCGTAATGAATTCATGTGTTGGATAACATTTCTGTTTAGCCTTCTGCACTTCCACATAACTGGAATATAATTTGCATTTTCCTTGAGGAGCGTAGGCTTCCGCGTCGGAGTTACGACACTTACACGTTACTTAGAAAGTTGATCGTTGTCGTTATTCTGCGACTTCCTCAGGGCGCAGTACTACGTTCTGAGGAAGGTCGTGAAATGGCGACCGAAACGTTGGCACCTGTGCCCTGACGGCGTTCCGGATAGCCAAGTTAATGCATTTTCCTTCTTTCATTGATTGTCTTATCACATTATATTGAGTTTTGGACAGCTTGGCTTGTACCACTATTGAAAGAGCCTGTTCTCCTGAAATGGTTTCTTCTTTTTCTCGTTTAAATCCCCGTTTATATTTTAATGCCCTTGTGGGGGAAGTTAATGTAACATCTTTAACCACTTTCGCAGCATCCCTTTTTCCTACAGATCGTAAACTCATTTGCGTCCCATACGACAGTTCTTCTGGTGAATATAGTATTCTCATTTCTTCAGTTTTCCTACGTTTAGTACGTTCACTGGAAACAGTAAAATCCACTTTTGGACCACCCGTAGTAACAGAAGTTGACGTTCGAGGACCAACACTCTTATAAAAAGGTACATTTACCTCGAGCCACTTTTCGTTTTTTGTCAAGAATGTATTTAATTTTCTCTTCACTGCTTGCCATTTGTCTTTAAATTTAAAAAGTAACTTAGGAAAATCTATCTTCGTGTCAGATGTAGCTCTAACACTGCAGCCATTCATTTTTGATAATTCAGCCTCTATGAATAACAATTTTTCAGAAGAATTAGCTTTATTTCCAACATTTTGAAGCAATAGAAATATTTCCCAGCGCGTGTAAAATATAATATCATTACCCGATCCTGAAATGAAAAACAAATTGAAATAAATAATTTTTAATGAAAAGCTAAATATTCAAAAAGTAAAATATTTTCTAAAATCATTCGCTTCATGTATGTTATTATAATGTGATTAAGACTGATGGTAGTCCAAAAATATTGCTTGGGGTATAAAATTAGCAATGCCCAAATTCAAAACTTTTGATAATTTGTAAGTCCTGGAAACCGAAATAATCAGTTTATCCATAGAGAGTATGAAAAGCATTGTGTTGTAAATTCCGGCCCATACACAATCTCCGAACGATGACAACAAGAGTTGATGGTTGATTTTATCGATTATGAATTTGTAACCCCAATCGTTTGTGGTTTGTGGTTTTATTTAGCTTGTTGATGTACAATTTAATGAAGGAACAATAATGTTTCTTTCGAACTGTCAGAGAATAACAATAAAAATGTGATCCATGTTTTGGTATATTAAAAACCCTTGTTGGTTGCTTCCTTGCGTGACTGACGTGCTCGGACTGTGCTCCAATATTTTACTAATTTTGACTACTTTCTTACATTTTTCCCAGGTACCTTTTGTTTTTAAATTGTTTGCTTTACTTGTTTACTTGTTACAGGAACGCTGAAAGAGATTTATATTGCCCGAAGCAGTTGAAAAAAGTAAATAGTTATTGCTTTAAAAGACAGCGTAACGGACAAACGTACATTTTAACGAGTTCGAAGACTTTAATACATATTTCCTGTACAAATAAATTTATTTTTGCGTAAAGGGTTAAACAACTAGTAAAGTGTTATGATAATTGTGAAAAACATCAAAATTCAAAGTTTCGTGTATATTAGTAACGGAAAATTTTGAACCTTATATTTCAAATTCACGAATATCAAAGTGGTGAATTTTGTGCCTTAAGAGGTAAGATAGTAATCCAATTGTATTTATTAGTTTGCAGCTAGATCTATTAACGGAAACACTCAACTCTACTCGCAATTAACCAATAACATTTAAATACTAATTAGAACCACATTTATTTTATTTTAAATAAATACGTAACTTAATTAAAAAGTTAATACACGTAAATTAAAAAGATAATTGGAAACATTTTTGACACATAATCTGATTTCTCTCTATTTATTTTTTCCCAAATTTTCGCATTTGATACGCATTCGTGACATGGCTACTATTCGCTATACACTTTCTACTCTGTACACTCCAAAGCCGACCTTCTGAATGCCTTCAAAATAAACAATAATTTAGATGAACATATCCAAAGGCTCGAAGAGGTCGTTCAAAACTCAGACGGTTGGACAACAACCGGCAACACCGCAGAAACTTTCAACCGTCCATCCGAGAAAGCAAAACACAATCATCACAACCAATCATGACTCAAAACAGATTTGCTGTTTAGATTATGACAATGATTTTCCATGCCTTCCCAATCCTCACTCCCCCTCCCATCATCGACAAGTCCACTCCACAAACCGACCAAACAGGCTTGCAAGCGAAAAGAAACAAAGACACGTAGAGTTGCCAACCTGGCCCACAAGTAAACAAAAACATTCCTACTGAGCCCACCAAAAAGGTTACTAATTTTAGCAGATAGCCATGGGCGACTAATATCCTCCCTGCTCAGTGGGAAACTCCCATCCAATTTCTCTGTCATGTGTGTTTTAAACCTAACGGGAGGTTTTTGGACGTGATCAGTGGATTGACACCCACACAAAACCTCACCAAACGGGATACAGTCATCATCATAGGACGGCAGAATGCTATCAATTTGGGTGGTCACTTTTCACCTGAGCAACATGTTGACAAACTACAAACGTGCCGCCCAAAACACAAACATTGTAATCTCGACTCTGCCCTTCTAGGTACAACAAACCAACACTGTGCAAAGAAATTAACACAAACAACAAATTAAAACTGCATCTGAGAGGCACACATGTTAAATTATTTGGCTTAACTTTCTCTCAGAAAACACTTCACCTGGCATGGTCTTCACTTGAACCTTGTCGGAAAACATGCACTCGTAGCAACTTGCCAAACACATCCTTACACCTCAGCAGTATCCTATCCATGATTCATCCCCACCTACATCTCCTGGGTTCTTTTCCATCCTCCGGAACCCTTTGGACCAATTACCTTATCCCCTAACCTAATCCTTTCTACCTCCCCATTATTCATTCCCACATCTGTAACCCCCCTTTCCCCTCACCTCCTAACACTGCTGGGACACAATACTTCCTTCGACCACGCACTCGAGGAAAAAGTGAGATAAATAAATAGCAACTACAGTCAGATGCAGCAGAAAAGCATCCGTGTAGGTACATGCAAAATATTCAAATAATGCATAATAATGTGCAACTTTTCAAATAAAATTAATTTATCGAGGCAGCATTAGAGTGTGATCTCAGTCAAATAGATGTTCTTTGCTTTACAGAACATTGGTTATCTCATAATGATCTAAACATCCAAATTCCTAGTTTTTACCTTGCAGGGTCTTATTGTAGAGCAAGGGGAAACAAATAAAAGGGCCCCCTTAGGAGGTTCGTGTATTTATGTAAGAAATAATATTGATTCTACCTTCTTCTCAGAATTCAATTTATATGCAGTTGAAAAAGTTTTGTAATAACAGTTGTACGTCTTTACGCTCAAAATTTCCACTTGCATCTACAGACCTCCCAACAAAGAAGCTTTTTATTATTTCAATTTCTGTAGAAAATCTAGAGATAACTCTGAACAAAATTAATAATCTCTCTTTAAATCCATTGTTAGTGAGATTTCAATATTGATTTTCTGAGCGAATCCACGAAAAGAGCAGTTACTCAATTAATTTCTTCTGTTAATTTAGATATTACAGTGAACGTACTACATGGAATACGCTTAAATCACAAACAGCAATAGATCAAATTATAATTAACAAAACCACAACTAGATATGAAATAATAACGAATAATCTAGGTTGCAGTGACCACGATGCACAAATTTTACAATTACTAATAACATGAATACTAACACAATAAATAAAACACGCATGTGCAGGCATTTACTACAGTTAACAAAGTTATTTACGGACTGCTTGCTGAAAGAATCATGGGAGGCGGGTTTTTAACGCTATTGACACAAATGAAAAATATAATTTATTTTTCAAAGTTTTCATTTTCTTTAACGCATGCTTTCCTATTAAAAAGAAAATTAAACATTTCACGAAAAAGTATACTTGGATCCAAAAGGAAATAGAACATCGGGAAAAATAAACGTACTACTACTTTATTTCTAAACGTCATGACGTATCTCAAGATGTCTTATCTACTTTAAAAAAACAAAACATTTTTCGAAAAGTCATAAGGCAGGCTAAAATCATGAAAAACGATCAGGGTATTTTGAACTCAAATAATAAAACAAAGCAATGTGGAATATAATAAAATTCTACCAAATCAACTAGAAAAACCCGTAGAGAATGTTTTTAAATATTACGATATAAATGTGAACGATCTGGCAACAGTGGCTAGTCTCTTTAACCAATACTTTTCGAGAATTGCTGCCGATCTCACTAGGGTCTTCAGGCACAAAATTCAAAACAGTTCACCCAAAATTTTAGACACAATGTTCGTTTTAAAACTTCTTCCTATGAAATTCTCGAAATAATTGGTACACTAAAAAATAAATTTCGTCCCGGGTTTTGATGAATTCCCGGATTCTTTGTTAAAGACTTTGCGTATGCCATTATACACCCGTTAACTCACATATTTAATGCATCTTTATGCACTGGAACGTTTCCCGATATTTTCAAAACAGCGAAAATTAAGCCGCTTTTTTAAAAAGGCAACAAAATGAAATTCAAAATTATCGCCCATTTCTCTATCAGTTTTTTTCAAAATATTAGAGAGACTTTTTACGAATGGAACTTTCTCACTAAACACGACGCGCTTTCAGATTGCAAACATGGATTTAGAAAATCAAAATCAACGGAAAAAACTATATTTTCTTTTCTTAAAGATTCGCCTCATCATTGGATCAAAACGAGGCACCTATTGGATTATTTTAGATCTCTCAAAAGCTTTTGACGTCATTGATCATGACATTTTACTTTCAAAATTACCTTCATATGGAATTCGTGGTTTTGCTCTAGATTGGTTATGTTCGTACCTTAAACAACGATCTCAGAGAGTTGAAATACCTTACTGGAATGATGGAACATTACGTACGCACATTTCCGACTCTGCCCGTTGCATGTGGAGTTCCTCAAGGATCGAGTTTAGGCTCTATTCTGTTCCTACTTCACGTAAACGATATGCCCTCGACGATTCGAAACGGAAAAACGGTTCTCTTTGCGGATGATACGAACATCCTTTTGCAATAAAGAAACCGTAAATACTACAATATCAGATGTTTCAAATTGGTTCCTAAATAACAAATTATAGTAAACTAAAATAAAACGGTTTTAATGCAGTTTTCCATTTCAAATAAACAATTCTGTCTCCACTGAAAATGAACAGTGTACCCTTGACTGATGTTAAGGCAACAACATTTTTAGGTCTCTCAATTCAGTCAAACCTTAAATGGAACGTCCATTTAAATGAATTGAACACAAAATTAAGTTCATTATGCTACGCGTTCAGAATTCTTGCAAATTCAGTCAGCTTCATACTGCTCGTTGTGTATACTTCGCAAATGTTCATTCCGCCTGAGATATGGCATAATATTCTGAGGAAATACATCTTATAGCTCCCAGACTTTTAGATTCCAAAACGAATTGTACGAATATAACCAAATCCCACCCATGTGATTCATGTAAGCCTCTCTTCATTAATCTAGGAATTCTACCATTACCGTCTCTTTTTATTTACGAATCAGTGGTTTTGTAAACAATGACTTGCTCAAGGGCGGGAATATATTTTCAGAAAATGTCGAAGTCTATTACTATAACACTCGACGTAGAAATCATATTCATCAGGTGAGAGTATCAACAGCTCATTACAAAAATTCACATAAATACATGTACATTATTTTACAACACTTTGCCAGATGACATTAAACGATTTAATTCAATGGAAAAGTTTAAATCCCAAGTGAAATCGTTTCTGCTGCATAACTGTTTCTATTCAATTAGAAACTATACTGAGCATCACAAGAAAAGGAACATTAATTTTAACAATGATACATAACGCATTATTTACCATTTGGACTGTATAAATGAATATATACAACCTGTAACAACTATTGTACAACAGCTTCCGGTCAATGACCCCCATCTCGATCAGGTTTTTCGTCCAGTTTCCTGATCCATTGAGCAAATGCTGAGATGGCCCCTTGTTTTGCTTCTGGACATAAATGTAACTTCATTTTCTGTGCACGTCTTCTAGAATTCAGTGGGAAATACAATTATTCAAATTATCGTTTCCATGTTGTCGCGGCAGGAAGTAATAAGAGCCAAAATTTATTGCTTATTTATCCTTGAAAATGGATTTTATTACATGCGAGTTTTTGGGTTTTTCTCCTTTCAAAATTCAAAATTTATTGCTTGTTTATCCTTGAAAATACATTTTATTACATGGGAGGTCTTTTCTACCTTTCCAAAATTCAAAATTTAAGTAGTGTATGACTTAATGTAGGGATCACAGACTTCTGAAAATGTGCACACAATTCACTTTTCCCCATAGCACGTCATACGCAGTTTTTAACTGTTTTTTTACCAAAAATAAATAAATAAAATAAATAAATCCAAATAGATACTTTACAATTGCTTTATTCGTTGTTTCAACAGTAGAAATTTATGTAATTGAAATTCGCATTTAAAAGTTTTAAAATTGATATACCAAAAACATTTGGTTTCATTTCGCATCACGTACGATCGATTTTCGGAACAATTTTAACCCATTTATTTATACTAGTTGTGGACCTTATCCCTTATTCCTCAAATATTTAATAGAAAACCACCGAATAAAGTTAATCTAGACGTACGTACAGGCTGGTTCAAACACTGTCGAATACAAATTTATGCCGGAAATACCAATCAAGAAATAATAAATATATTACGAGCAACTTATCTAAAAATTGATAATTCAAAAATTGAATTGCAGTTAAATATTTACGACTCTAGTTAGATTTAAAATCCGCTTGAAAAGACAAGACTACCACAACATTCATAAGTAGTGGTGCTGCAGAATGGCGCGGACTTTTTCCTATTAGTTTTCTATTTTCTTTGGCTAGCAAATCGGACTTGTCACATACTCTCGCCAGCAGCCATCTATCGCCGCCCAAAGTACATTTTTTGACATTTTCTCAATATGTCGGTTTCCTAATAATAAAACCAAAGTATTAATTTAAAAAAAATTAAAGAAGGGAAAAACCCCGTCATAAACGGCATTTTTCATCAAAATATTTGAAGACATTTGTAAGGAAATGGCACTTGAGCGTTACTGTAATTGCGAAATTTGAAGCTCTTTTTTACAGACAATTTATGAGCTTTCGAAAAACTTCATTAGAAGCTATTTGAGAAACTACTACCCACAAATACGATAGTGTTTACAAATCGCTGGAAATGTGCATCTTTTCCGGCATAAAGATATTTGGAAAAATTACATTTGCGTAAATTTTTTAAAAATCAAAAGGATATCCTGAAATTAAGTTTATGCCATTAGAAACAAAGATATTACAACTATCCGTTGGAAAATTTTGAAGAAAAAAATTGGAGCCATTATTGAGATGACGTGTGAGCGTTTCTGAAAATGCGGAATTTTCAGTTCAGTTTAACCGAAAACTGTTGAGTTTTCGAGAAACTTTATATGGCATTATTTTAATAACATTAACTCATAAATACAATAATGTCAACAAATTGCAACTAATGTAAATATTAACATTAGAGACGTGTAAAAAAATTATATTTTCGTAATTTTTTTCAAAACACAAAAGGTACCAGCAAAATGGCGATTATGTCATATCATAGATTACATTTATCACTAAACCTACCAAACGTTTAAAGAAAAGAATTGGAGTAGTTTTTGAGAAAATCATGTTTTTGATTTTTTTTAAGTTTCATATATTGCATGCAATATTCCTCGAAAACTGCTAAAAGTTTCAAAAATGTACAAGACCTTAATGAAAGAACTAAATATGCAGAAAAAATTTTACTTTAAGGAAAAAATATCTACCTTCAATTTTGTAGTTGTGGAAAGACGCCGAAAACATTCAAACTTTTTCAATTTTCAACAATTCAGAGTCAACAGTGAAAAACGGATCTATGCTACCTTTATAAGCGTTTTTTATTCTTTCAAGAAATTTATAAAACAAATTGGAGTCGTTTTTTAGAGAAAAAATGTATCTCGGGCTTCATGATTATGTACCCCCAAATTTTAAAGAATGTTTTTCAAAATTTCAAAGCTTCAACTAGCTACATGGACAGGACTTTCTTCAATTTTGGCAAAATTCTACGGATGTTTTAGGCGCTAGTAGTGTTCACAGACAGATAGACGGGCTGACAATTTGGCGTCATTTGACTTTTCGTTATCAAGGACCCCCAAATCAGGGATTTTGATTACACATGTTAGAGGATTTCTTTCTTAATTTAGAAACTGGATTTATTCACTTTGTCGTTATCAGGGCCCGGCAATTAATGTTTTTCTGCCGAAAATCCGCCGTTTTTTCGCGCAGCATTATATAATTCTTCTATACTACGTATATTACTCCGTATATGCGTACGTATACGAAAGAAAAATGCCAAACACATAGTATTTCGTAAATAAAAAATCAGGAATACAATTTTAAACGCAGCAGTATATGTAAATATATTAATTGTCAATATCTCACTTATACCCGATCCAAATGGGGAATCACAGCACATCAATCCACATAAACTCCAAATAATGCAAAGCTTAGTTCTATACTGAACATGGTTTATGGCTACATGGTTTATAACAAAGGACATTATTCATTGAAACCTGGCAATAGCGCCGCCCAATAAATGGATAGAAAGAGAATCAGAAAGCTTTTCTTCTATCCTACCATCACGCTCCAGCACTAAAATATACATGCTCGGAGCTTCATCACCATTCTCTCCAGTAAGATCTCGACACATAAAAGGCTTTCTCCGATCTCTAACTCGCTTCTCAAATGCATTTCCCTACGAGAAGAAAAGAAAGAACTAAACCACAATCAGTAGGAACATTCGCACTTCTGCACATTTGAACATTTCCACATAGTAGCTTAAAGACATTAAAAAAGTAACTCAACCAGCCTTAAATTCGTCACAAGGCTCCTTCAAAGTTGACCCTCGGTTTTTCTTAACTGCTAGTTATTTTGTTGTTGCCTTGCTCATTAAGTTTTGTTAACTCAGTGTGTTTATTCATCTGCTTATTGTTCATTTCTCATAAAATCTGTATTTGCACACTTCTTCTACGTAAAAGGTATAGATTTCCATACAGTATATTAAAACTGTAAGGTTTTAAACAAGATGTAAAATCAAACAAAATGTGACGACAACAACAAAACCATCTGCACCGAAACATCTTGAAAGGATGAACAATCGCCGAACAACGAGAATAAATTGCACCAAAAAACTTCTTTATTCAGCCACTAGTAAAGGCATTTCATTAAAAGTTTAATTTTTAGCACTATGCTTAAAGTGAGACAGTACTCAACTGCTGAAATCTGTGGTTGCAACAAAGAAAACAAAATACTCCCGTCTCACTGCATCAGCCACTGCTGACCATAATGTATCATTAAGTGACATGTATACATGATTTAAAATAAAATGAAAGTCAGTAAAGATATTTAAAAATAGCGCATGCCACATGAGGTAAAAGTGATTTTATTTTGCTCGTAGGGTTGCGCCACTGGACCTAGAGTTGCAAGCTTTCCAACTCGCAAAATAAAATGTCACTTTTACATACCTATTTTTTAAATGATCACTTCACCCTTTAGATATCAACATTTGCGCAGGTTTTTTGCACCTGGATGAAGCAGCTCCAGGCAATGCGGGTCTGAAGGACCAAATGATGGCCTTGCGTTGGGTGCAGAGCAACATCGCTGCCTTTGGAGGAGACCCCTCCAAGGTCACTATCGTTGGAGAAAGTGCAGGCGCTGCAGCGGTCCATATGCAGATGCTGTCGCCACTGACGAAAGGCAAGTCCTATCTCACCATCCCTTCCACTTACACGCAAACTATTACTTTAATAACCGAAAAAAAATGTGCAAATTCCGCGTTCACGCTGTCATCACTATACTTCGGATTTTATAACGTGGCCTGTGAAGGCTTGTCTTCACGATGGAATTTTTTTATTTATATATTTTTATATGCAATCGTTACATCCGACCAGGATGTGAAGATCTGGGCAGTACAGACCTTTTTTTTTTTAAAAACACTAATATTTTTACATCATAAGGCAAATATGATCAAGATAGTAACAAAACCGACAATATATAAATACATTTATATTTTTGGAGATCATTAACAATATGATGTAACAAAATGAAATAATTCCAAACTGTTTTAGTTAATTAAAGTATAATTGTCTACAGCAGTACAATATATATCTTGCATTTAATGATGAAACCTATTTGAGATATCCAGAGGATGAAATCGGCACTATCTTCTTAAGTCTTGGCTATTGTCAAGTAAGTGTAATGCTAGGTAATTTGGGTGATTTTCTACGCTTTTATAGTATTTTTAGACATTAGACTTCTTGGTATATTGTGGGTATATGTAAGTCATTGTGCAATATTTTGTTTGAAACAAACTACGGGGCATTGGCAAGCAATGTTAAAGTTTTTGATTGAAATCGCTGCAGTATTTCTAGGTTCAAGTTGGCCTCAGTGACCCAAAGTTGTATCTCGTAAGTCCAGATGGGTTTTAGTATTGATTTATAAATCAGTAGTTTATTGGTCAATGAAAGAGACGACTTTCTGTCCAAAAGCCAATAGTATTGTTTGATTTTCATTTCTACATCTTTTATTTTCCTTTTTATGTGTGTCTTTCAAGTCCGTTTTTCGATCAAGATGTAAACCAAGGAACTTAACGCAATCTGCCTCTAGTATATTCTTGTCGTTAATTTTTACTGGAGGACAGCTATTTGGTCTGAGAGCAAACGTCACGTGACAGATTTGCTTTCATTAGTTTTATGCGCCTACGTAGGTTGACGTTATCCGTGGAAACTGGTAGGCCAGCCGTGAATAGTAAATAAAATTTTGTAGTAGACCGACAATACTTCCTTCCAGTACTCCGGCGGCGACGGGAAAATATGATGAATCCTTGATTGATCCTTGAATTTTATTTGGAAACCCAGTAACATAGGAGCGAATTAGTGCAAAAAATGGGTGGGGTAATATATTTTTGATTTTAAATAAGAGCCCTCAGTGGCACACTTTGTCAAAAGCATGGATGACATCTAAAAAGACGCCAGATTGATGATTTTACTATTCTGTGGATTTATTCAGTGTGAGCATGTTTCAACCTAAAGCCGAATTGAGTCTGAAATGATATTGTTTTCTGCTATGATTGAGACTGATGTGTGTTTTATTCTGTTTTATTGCGTATGAAACTTCCGTTGTATTCAAATTCTTTATTGGTAGCGAAATTTGATACGGTGCATTAATGAAATCATTAATATATCTTTCTTCTTCTTCTTCATCATTTTTTGTGGGAACGCTTGAAAGACATTCACAAAATGTTCCGCAAATTCTGTTGCTTTTTTGAGGTTAGTTGTAGCCCAGTAACCATGTTTATCACGTATATGCGGTAGAGATTTTATTGGACGTTTAATGCGTTTGGTAGCTTTTCATAGGGAGTAGACGGTGTTTTTGGTTGGCGACAGTCTTTCGACGTACTCGTTAGTTTCATTTTCACGTAGGTCTTGCCCTTCCCGGTTCAATTGTAGTTTACCGTTTGGATAATGTGTGTGGTTAGCCAAACTTTCTTAAGTCGCCTCTTATTTCATTTCATCTCATTAACAATTTTGGGGTATTTACGAGTAGTTGTTTCGTACTGTTTCTGGTATTCGTTGTTTCCAGTATTCAACAAGTATCATACCAGCTGCTTGCTGAATACTGGTAATTAAAACTTTAACTGCTTCATCTACATCGAATTCATTTTTTAGGGAACGTCTGCAGTAATATAAATATTCATCCACGCTTCGAAGTCACTCCAATTCGTTTTTTTTAAATTGGAAATGCTAGGTTTAAAATCGTTTTCATTTATATGATACCTAATTGTCTATATGACTGGGGAATGATTGGAGAATAATTATAGAGAATTTTGCATTGATGTAAAACTCTGATTTGTTTGTTTCACGATAAATCAAGTAAGTCCAGCAGCTTATTACGGTCGGTTGGCCAGTACGTTGGTTCTCCGGACGATAGTGGTTCTGCGTATAAAGATACGACTACATTTAGCAGTGTTTTCTCTCGTAAAAGCGATAACCTTGACCCCCACTGCGTATGTTTTGCGTTGTAGTCGCCTCCATAGATGAACCTTACACCCAACGTATCGAAATATTCTCTGTACATGTCTTCCGTTATTTTATATTTCGGAGAGCTATAGATAGTTGCCACTGTCAATGAACTGAAGCTGTCATGAACTAGTACAGATGTAGCTTGCAAGTAATCATTTTCAAAATTCGATTTCAAGGAATGACTTAGTGTAGGGATCACAGAATTTTGAAAATGTGCACACAATTCACTTTTCCCCATAGCATTCCCAAAAGAGATTGATGCATAACTATAAATCAAAACCACTAAAAATAATTTACGACTTCCTTTCCATTTTATGAACCGGTTAATCATAAAATTAAAACATACTTCAAGAAATACAATTTTGACATAGTATTTTATAATTTAAATAAAACCAACCGGTTGTTTGATAAACAGAAGGATATAACAAAAATAGGAGATAAATCTAATGTGGTCTACTCTATTCCTTGTGATGACTGTAAACAGGTGTACGTTGGAGAAACCAAACAATATCTTAACAAAAGAGTTTACCAACACAAATACGATATTAATAAAGATTCGGCATTACACACATTAATAGTAAACAGATATTCATAATTGCTTTTTGCCGCTGTTCACTCATAATTTTGCACATCCATTCCTTGATGTATTTCATTTGTGCTGCATACATATGAATGTTTTAGCCACCAAATTAGACGCCAACTTCGGCATATTATAGAAATACTTTACATGAAAATGTTATGTTTATTGCCAACTGATTGTCGAATGCTTTACTTATCAAATGCTTTTGAAAAGGCACATGCTAAATGTGCGAAACGTAAAGCAATAGATAAATGTATATATATTATATGAATTATACATCATAATTCCTGATTTCTGTATTGATTGATCCTATTTGGTCCAATAGTTTAAAAAAGATCCATCTTTCTACTATATAAAACAGGATCAACAGGAATTGTTCAACCATTCTTAAATAATAATAATAATAATAATAATAATAATTATTATTATTATTATTATTATTATTTTTATTATTATTGTATATTTAGTGTGAAAATAGGTTCGAAATAAAGGTCAAACGAAAGACTGAGATTAGTGGAAGATTGACGGAAGAGTTTAAGGCAAATAGAAAAATTTTCATTAGTGTAAAATTGTGTAATTAAGTGTAATCTTATATTGTGTGGTTTCAATTTTATTAGTGTAACTTCATGCAATTTTATTTTACATAATAATGTGTGTAAACATGTAAGCCAACTTTCACCCTGCTGAAGCAGGAGGCCTTTGCCCTTAAAGGGATTTTGCAGGCTCAATAATAATAACATGCTAGGCAATGGGCATTCCATACAGCAACACGAAAGGTATTCATAATTTGCTTATTACTGTGGTCATGAGGCTTAACAGGTTTGATATTTTTTTCACTTCGCTCGTGTAATGATTTGCGAATAAAGATTTTTAAATAAAATGTTAAGATTTATATTCAAAGAGACAGAAGACGGCAGCGCCGCGCGCCAACATTTTTTCTAAATTAACCGAATGCGCGGAAGAAAGTAAAATTTAACATAAATATTCAATGAAGCATAATATTTAGAATTGTTAGAAAGATCAATCAGAAAATCGGGCGAGGGGTTCACAAAATTTCGAATATAATCGTAATCGTACATTTCAAGTTAAAAAGCGTGAACATGGAGACCATTGTTGCTAGGGTAAAGTTGAGGGCAAATATGTTTTTTAATGAATATTACGGAAACGCTTGAAGGAATCGAGCTGGAACTTTAGAACAACAGGGCGAAATTTATGATCAATTTCGAAAGTAATCACGATTTTGGGAAACGTCTCGAAAATGAATTAAAATTAAAAGTATAATTGAAATATATGTGAAACAAGTGACGCATCCTAGTGACGTCACGACTAACGTCACGACAGTGAACGAACTAAAAACGATGAGATTTAATAAAATAAGACATCGAAAGGAAAAATAGAGATCGCTGTAATTATCGGAGAAAGTACACAATATTGAGAACCGGTAGAGAGGCATAAAAACGCTTATAAACGGGAAATTAAGAAACATTCTGTAATCTTGTTTGTGGCCACGGGCGAGCGATCGGCGCTTGTTCAAAAGAAATCAATATAGGATAGGGGACAACTATGCTCGAGAAGGAGAGAAAGTGCAGTGTTGTATGGTTGGTGAAGACGCGAGCTCCGTGTTAGAAAAATGTTTTGAAAATGTTTTTGTTTATATTTTCAAGTGAACAAAACCGATGTAGTGAGCGGATGAACGGATTTAGCAACAGGAACAGTATTTTACGGGTGAACGCAACGCGAAGACTGGTTTTACGCGATTGCAATGTTAAGCAACGGTCGCGGATATTTTGTGTTGTAAATTTCATAATACGGAATTCACCATGCTTCGGACAGTAATCGAAATACGAACAGACCAGTTTTGTTTAGTTCGCGTAACCCTTATTTAACCCGCGTATTTCTTCACCGCGGAACTTTAAATGATTCTTTTCACCAGTATTCTTGAAATCAATAGTATTTCTTCGCCGCGGGAACTTGAAACGTGGTGGAAACTTCGCGTTTTACCGCAGAACGCTTCGCAGTGTTTGCTCAGCAGTGAGAGTTGACGGAACATATGGTCTTGGAGCTGGTGGAAGCTGGAGCGCGCTATCGTCGTACACGGGGAGTGTACGAATCAGTGGACGGCGACGCGTGACGTGCAGGGCGTCATAGCATTTGTCCGGCACAAAGGGAAGTGATGCATGGATATTTGTTTGTTCTTTTTTCTTTTTATCTTCAAAAGCATCTGTCGAAGATCAAGTTTTGTTTATTATCAAAAGAGGGTCAACAATTCTAACGACAGAATGCGCATTCGGAGTGAATGATTGTACATCTTTTTTTTTTATAATTGTCAGTGTGAATAGTTAGTGTTTATTTGTTGGGTTTTAATTTAAACGTTCTGTTGTCTGTTATGTGTATTTTCTGTGCCATCATAGGGCATTGTTTTTTCAGATGTATTTCGTTGATTATTTGAGGAAAGAAACCATCCAAAAGTAGTAAATAAATTAAGATGAATACATTCGGGTTCACCAATAACCATTAGAGAATGTGTTGTGATTAAAGTAGTTACATGTAGACCCATGCACGTGCGCATATTATCTCGTTTGTAGCCCTGTATAGGGCAATCACATAGTCATGCCCAGTGAGAATTGAGAAGTTGTATAAATTTAGCTAGCTAACGGGCAAGTACAAAAAGTTAAGGTAGGTTTAAGGAAAGGTACGAGTGTTAATGGCAAGGCGCTCAGATGTGTTTAAAAAAAATAGGAAAATATTACAGTGGCAGAAAGAAAAGAAAATTATTACATTGGCAGTAGAACGAGAGATTATTATATTGGAGCCCAACGCGGGGCGTGAATGAAAGCGAGTTTATTATACTTGGATAGAATTAATTCAAAGTTTTGAAAACTTTCTTGAACTCTTGATATTAGTTCTGCAATTTGTGACTACTTAAGGGTTCGTGGCTTCGGTGGTTTGAATGTCTAAGACACGAGTTTCGTGCTTTCTTCGGATATTTACTTTGTCTTATTTCTCGGTAGACTTCGCATCTCTTGTAGTTTGCTGGGTAGTTTTGCTCACATAGAGCGCATTTGGGTGAGTCTTCTTTTCTCTTTTTACAGACTTCCGCCCGATGACTTTCTCACGTTTCACACATCGATGTTTTCGATGACAGTATGTCCTTGCATGTCCATATTCATATCTTTTGCATTGTACAATTTCATTCTTTCGGAGTGCTTCTATTTTAATTTTGCAGTTCTGTAAACTGTCTATGTTGTAAATATTTTTATTATTGTTTCTAGGTTGTAGGTCTAAGAAAATAGAGGGAGTGGTGGTTTTGTTAGTGTGTGTTTGATATTGCAAATTTGGCGAACCTTGTGACCGTGGCTCTGAATTTCCTCTTGCAATTCTTTATCATCTACATTTATATTTATAATTATTTTATCTACATTTATATAAAATATAAAATTGTAATTTCATATTTTTAAAATGTTTTTTATGAGCTTTCTACGTGAGTACGCCCTTAAAAGCCAGAAATGCCGAACAAGAAGTAATAAAATTTTTAAAAAAGGAATCGGTGTAGTTGATCTAGTTGTTGCTGTTGTGACTGCAGCTATTGTTGCTGTTCTTGCAGTTGTGTTGTTGATCAATAGCAATTTGTTGATACCCATATAAACTGTTCGGTATCGGCGATGTTCCGTTCACTGTTTCCATTGCTGTTAATATGCTCTGTCGTAAGTCAGAACATGTTAATTTACTTGCACTAATGTTTCACAGAACACTTTCAGGAAACGTCCTATTCTGGCAGACATAATGTTTATTGTTTAATATAATAACAATTGTTTTAGATTAGAATCGAAATTGTTAACAAACAAAGCAATCATTCACAAATTAAAAAAAAATAAAAGTTCAATTTTCGTGCACATTTTTAAAACTACACCGAAATTATTTACACGCACACAAAATAGAGTAACTATCTATACAGGTCATTCAGACTCCGCTTGTCTTCTGCCCGTAGCAATACGTTTTCTCGATGCAATATGGAAGGGCTTTTCGCGGCATTCTCGGTCGTGCCGCTATGATCGCGACCTTATAAAGGTGTGCTGCAGATTAAGCGACATCTAGCGGCACGTCCGAGAAAGACGAGAAAAGCCTTGCCACATGCCATCGTGAAGACGGACCTTACGCGCCACACCGAAGTGTAAGGAAATCAAACTTGAATTGCATTTCGTCTGATCATTTTCAAAACACTCGACAATTTCACACCCCTGACCAAATGTCGCACAAGAATATTGTTTTACGAGAGTGTTACGATCAGATGAGATGAGTACGGAACATCGGAAATTGTACGAGTTCGAAATTCCATACGAAGATGGTTTTTCATTGATGCATCCTTCGCAATAGTACAGTAAAAACTGATCAGGTTCATGTCACTGTCTATCATTTGCAGCACCGGCTCAGTGTTGGAAAATCCTATAAAACCCCTCAACATTCTTCACTCCTTTTCCTGGAATGCAAACCAATGTATTGGCAGACCCAGTAAATCAATGAATTATTTAGAGGTAGAAAGAGGAATAATTTGAGTAGAAGTATTGAAGAAAAGCAAAGATTGAGATTAGCTCGGAAGGCAGAAGCGGAAAGATTATGTAAATCTCTGGCAAGATAACGCATCGCTCCTGAATTGGGAAGGGAAACTGCCCTGTTCAACTACTAACTGGAGCAGCGCAGTATCACAATGGCTGTATTAACTAAGACAAACGCGTTAGAAAGGTAAGTGATGTGCGAAATTTCTTCATGCAAAGTAACAAAGATATTAAGACACAAAAACAACAAACATTAAAAGTTAAATTATACATGATTTGATTCTATACAGAAAGTAATTGGTTTGATAATACAAATAGTAAAAACTATTCATTGGCATAAAACTCTGTATAAAATGAACCAATTAATCATCTAACATGCCATGAGAGCTTGTTTTATATTCTCATTCTTTTTTACTTTCCTACATACTAATTACGCAGAAAAAGTATTCTTCTACCGCGGTGAAAACGGGCACTTTTTCTTCAGAAAAATATTCGTCGTATTGGGTGCCCCATGATATCAAAAAAGGATAATTCTAGCTCTTATATGTAGTAAATAACTTTCTCTAACAGATTGCGTAGTCATAATCTTTTTTTTGTGTATAGTCTGTAACGAAAAATTGATTTACAGCAAAATTGATGTGAACAACACTAGCGGATATTCACCAAAATTCACCATTCCCCGATCGATTGTACTCAATCGATTGTACTATTAAATCGAATATAATTATAAATGAACTAATTATTTTAATCATCTGCCAAATTATATTAAATCCAATGATAATTTAAAACATTTTTGGAAGAAACTTTCATTTGTTCATTTCACGATATAAAGTTGTTAAAATTCCTTTTTATATTACGATATATATTTATATATACGATATGTAGTTCTGACGGCTAGTATGTAGTTCTGACGATCTTCGTTACTGCCTTCTTCTATAATTCCAGTTATCATTTACTCATATCTAAATTTTTATTTTTGATTTTTCTCTGCAAGTTCCCTTTCTTGAACTACCAATTACCCTATTTTATATTATTAAACAAATCTGTAATGTAAGTCTATGTATAAGTAAAAATACGGAGTTATTTTTCAGTAAATACGAAAATGTTGTGGTTTTTGGTTAAGAACTCCTGAAAATCAGAATTCGTTTGAGATTAACAGGGCTTCGAGTTCGGCCAGATTGACCGAGGAATGACAATTTTGAATCCTACAAACGCTTCAGGCCGTTCAAACAGTTCGTGTACCTCCACAGCGTGGGAGTTTGAGACGTAGAATATTGTGAATTATTATTCTTTTCAACATATTCGTATTATTAAAGAAATATTCCAAGAACATTTTTGAATTATTTTTTAAATTATCAGCCTCGAAGCATGTCAAATGTTTGGGTTTTTTCTTGTGTTCTACATTTTCGAGATCCCTAACTGTTTTGGAGTTAGACAGAAATAAACAAAGTAATTTTTATTTAACGTCTGGTACCAAATATCAAACACATCGAACTCCCTCATTTTTGAATCCATCTAATTACACAGTGTTGATCTCTTGGCCGCCAATCATGTAGAATGGATATTACTAAAATAATTGACGCTTAAAAGATCAAGAAGTAAAATTATGGCCGATTTTAAATCAATTATGTGTCTATCAAATTCCATAGTCATTTTGCTCACTTCACAATTCTACGGTCGTGCTTCCCTTTTGCGGGAATCTGTTGAGAACTCCCAGAGAACTCCGTGTGTGCGCGAATTCAATCTGAACGTCATTCACTAACTCTTTGAGCTCACGACCCTCCTGTGTATCTACGAACGTGATTTGCATCTTTAACTCTAATTTGCTTTTGCGATTCTGTGAAAACGGAAAGCGAATTTTCTCGACTAAAAGAATGTGTGGTATGTTAAGAATGTGTGAACTGCCACCCTTTGAAAGAAAACAATTGACTATTGATAAGCGTACTATTAAAGAATGATTTAATTAATTAATTTTTACATAAAAAGTTGCGGATAAAAC